>QNTS01004377.1:15749-86007 GCA_003317085.1 Hucho hucho
AGATACTTCGAACTCGACAAGCTTCACAGCACCACATCTGCAGCTGTGATACACAAGCTGAAAGCAGCCTTTGCCAGGCATGGCATTGTAGAGACTTTAATATCTGACAATGGGCCCTGTTACAAATCAAATGAGTTTGAATCCTTCACAAAAGCATGGGAGTTCACACATGTCACCACAAGCCCACATTACCCTCAAAGTAATGGCCTTGCTGAAAAATCTGTGCAGATTGCTAAATCACTCATGGACAAAGCAAAAGCCGACAAGAGAGACCCCTACCTCAGTCTCCTTGAATACCGCAACACTCCAGTTGACAACTTCAAATCACCAGCCCAGCTGTTGATGAGCCGCAGACTTCGCTCAATCCTTCCCAGCACCAACCAGCAGCTGCAACCTGAGGTCGTCAGCTACAAGGAAATGCATGAAAAACGTGCACAGAGACAACAACAACAAAAGCGATACTACGACAGGTCAGCTAGACCACTGCCACCACTGATCGACGGAGAGTCAGTTAGAATCCAGGAGCATGGCCTCTGGAAGCCAGCAGTCGTCATCCAGCCAGCTGACACTGAACGTTCATATCACGTCCGCACCGCAGAAGGAGCGATGTACCGCCGCAATCGTCGTCACCTTCTGAACACAAAAGAACAACACACTGATGAGATGAACTGTTCCCCTGAAAGAGAACTAGATGGACTAAACACACACACAGAACAACATACACCATACTTACCTGCAACACCACAAGAACTGTTGACTGACACAGAAGCATGCTCAGCATCATATCGCACAAGGTCAGGAAGAGAGGTCAAAGCAAGAGCTGTCCTAGACCTGTGAAATGTCAAAGGGTGTAGGCGGATCGCTGCCCTAAAAGAGTTCCAGACTGTAAACGTGTTATTGAAAGTTCACTTGAAATGCTTTGGTATTGTATTTGTTTGAAATGTACGATGTCATTTGTTTGAAATGTTACGATGTCATTTCTACAGTGAAAGCTGAGTTACTGAGAATCCCTTGTTCGAAAAGTAACAGTATGTTGGATCATTGTTTCAGAGTCTGTTGACTCAGTTGGTGTAGTATGCAATATAAATGGTTACTTACCTGAAGTTCAAACTGCAGAGCATGTATTCAAAGGAAACGCTTAGAATATGTAAAACATTTTTCTTTTGTTTTAAAAGAAGGGGGATGTAATATTCATATGTGTAAACATACTGAATTGTAATTGGATGCATCTTACCGCTGTATCATACTGTGCTATGATTGGTTAAGAAAGCCCAGGAAGTAAAAAAAATGGTTGGTTGGTCATGGTTAGAGATACGTGAACATGCCGGTAGTAACTAGCTAATAAAGAGCTACGTTTAGAAATATCCTTTAGTACTGCATTTTATTATTTTGTACAAAGTGTGCAAAACAAGACACCCGTTACATAGGTGCACCTTGTGCTGGGGACAATAAAAGGCCACTCTAAAATGTGCAGTTATCACACAATATAATGCCACAGATGTCTTAAGTATAGAAGGAGCCTGCAATTGGCATGCTGACTGCAGGAATGTCCACCAGAGCAGATGGCAGACAGTGTGCATGGCGTTGTGTGGGTGAGCGGTTTGCTGATGTCGACGTTGTGAACAGAGTGCCCCATGGAGGTGGTGGGTTATGGTATGGGCAGGCAGGCAGGCATAAGCTAGAGACAACAAACACAATTGCATCCGGAGGCCCATTGTCTTGCCATTCATCAGCCGCCATCACCTCATGTTTCAGCATTAAAATGCATGTCCCCATGTCGCAAGGATCTGTACACAATTCCTGGAAGCTGAAATTGTCCCAGTTCTTCCATGGCCTGCATACTCACCAGACATGTCACCAATTGAGTACGTTTGGAATGCTCTGTATCGACTTGTACGACAGTGTGTTCCAGTTCCCGCCAATATCCATCAACTTCGCACAGCCATTGAAGAGGAGTGGTACAACATTCCACAGGCCACAATCAACAGCCTGATCAACTCTATGTGAAGGGGATGTGTCGTGCTGCATGAGACAAATGGTGATCACATCGGATACTGACTGGTTTTCTGATCCACGCCCTTACCATTTTTTAAAGGTATCTGTGACCAACAGTTGCATCGCTGTATTCCCAGTCATGTGAAATTCATAGATTAGGGCCAAATGAAATTATTTAAATTGACTGATTTCCTTAAATTATCTGTAACTCAGTAAAATCTTTTAAATTGTTGCATTTATATTTTTGTTCAGTGTAGCTACATACTGTATATATGTTGCGCTTTAGAGACGAAATAATAATTATCTTAAGAGCACTGTTCACTACCTGACCGAAGTGGGCGGGGTAGCCCAGCATGTGCACATACAGCAGCTTTGCCAGGTTGTGAGAGCGGGTCCCATTGTCAGCCTGTCTGAACTGCGCCCGGATGGCAGCACACTCTCTTTGGATCACACCACGCTCCTCACCCTGTGTACGGGCTCCTCTGATCACCCTGATCATCTCCTGCAGACGCACCGAAGGAGACATGGTTCTGCTGTGTGAGTGAGAGAGAGTTCAGGATGTTCAACAGCATCGACAAAGGTCCTTATTACCTGCCTGGTTCACCGACACGTAAGGCAAATGATAGACATACAAGAAGACGTAGTAATCTGAACGGGAAAATGCATCGGTCCAAGCAGGACTAATAAAATGTTCATGAGCGCCTGTATAAGCACTCGCATTTCCTGTACAGTCATGAAGAACAACATTCTTACTTCCGAGGTACAAGTGGGGTTAATGATACACCTTAGGTCTCTAATTCGTTTTTAAATAGAGCAACCGTTCAGTCATTATTTACAGTGAAAAGTAAAATACGAAACGACCATGATGTACAACTAAACAGGCTTTACGCGATACAGGCAGCTGTGAAATATAAGACAGTGACGTCAATTATCTTGATACAGTCAATGTAGTTAGCTATCGAATTCACTCACCTAACTAGCACTCCTAGCCACACACAACACACGATGTTTTTATGTTGTGATGGCAAGCGAGGAACCACAGCTCTTGCATATAAATTCAGTTCGTTAGGCGATCTACTTTTAGAACATGTTTCATAGAGATGTCAACCATGCATTTATTTATCCAGCTAGCTAACGTTAATGCTCGAGGATAACATCCGATTACATGGCAGCTTGATGCTTGTCTCTTACCTTCAGAAAGTGAAAACGCCCCTATAAAAATACCAAGCCGGTTTCTTTGCTCAATAAACGGAGATGTGTCAACATTCATTAAACTCTTGCCTCACAAATTAATGGGCAACTAAAACTAATCGGCGGCTTATATTGGCTAGACGCCTAATGTACGACAGTACCTAAACCCATAAACTTCATCTGAAAAACATAATGGCAGCATCACTTCCGAAATCGGATCTCTGACAAGCCTTGAACTCCGCCCCTTAGTAAAAGTGAACGTTACACACTATACACACTAGATGATTTATAAGGGGCGCTGTGTTGAAGCCTCTTGCCTCCATCTTGGCACTCCTTCACCGGTGTAACAAAATAGGTATAAAAATGAATGTTTACATTCGTTTTTGCCACATTTGTTCTATTACAGACACCTTAATGCATAATGTTACTGTCCCCACTATAACAAAAACATACTTAAATACATGTCATTTTGTCCTTGAAACATTTAATTTAAATACAGTACAATTCCATTCATCCCTATGGAGGACTGCGCCTACTGGGGGCTGCCAATATGGCCGACCAGTGGCTTCAAAGACTCTCAATGGCCAATACACAGCATTGAAATCCAGGGTTTATATACAACTTTGCTAGGAACACTCTGTATGTTCCTAGGCCTAGACTGTAGGCTACGTAGAGGTCGGTGTCCTTGACAACAGGGGTGTATTAATTAGTCGGATTCCGTTGCAAAACATTTAGCAACAAACAGTTTATCGTTTATTCTATGAATCAAACATAACTGAATATGTCCAATAGAAACTAATTGTTGCAAATTTTTTCAACAAATGAATACACCCCAGGTGGATGAAAGCTTGATGAGGTGGGGGTGCAGAGTAAACTGATGGTGCATGGCCAGATAGAGAAGCGGTCACCTGAACAATTACATTGAAGGTCATAGTCAGTCATCTTTTTCCATATTATACAACATTCCTCTCATAATGTAATTTTATTTTCACACATAACATTGTGTGTGGTAGGTGTCTAAGCATGCACTTTTCCCTTTCTGCCACTGCAGACACAACTCAAACACATTTAGGTCATCAGAGCTGTATTACATGTTATTACTAAACAGTGGTGGCACATTTATTGCATACATCTTTAAGGCGGTGTTGATTATCAAATGGAAAGTGAAGTAATATCCTCGGAAGCATCGATTTGACCACATAAATGGAGCAGAGAGGTAGTTGTGTTTGTGGGAGGATTTTAATGGAAGGAACTAAACCACCAGCATTGGGCTTCCCAGCACCACAAGGAGACAGTGGGAGCATGGCTGTTCATTTTCACATTGAGAGGTAATATTGTCAGAGCGAGCTGCCTGTTGTTGCTTTACAAACAGGGTAACAAAGCATGTAAGAAAGATGGTGGCAGTTCAGTGAGAGGAATTGCTTATCATTCAAGTGACTAGTAGTGTGTTTCATTGCGTGTTTGTATTGATATTGAGAATATAAGATGGTAATGAAACTTGAAAGTGTAAGGAATTAGTGATTCCATGCTGAGCAGCACAGTAATAAACATTTCAATCAATGCAGTGTTAATCACCAAATATGCACTGCATTATAGGAGTGCAGTGCATTATTATTGACCACCATACACAGACGAGGTGTGCCCCTTTGAGCAAAACGTAATGTAAATTATATATTTTCTATGCAACATTTCTATGATTATTAATTAATTGTTTACAATTATTACATTCAATGCATGGTCATGCTAGTTTATTTGCAAGAATTAAAAATCTAATCTTGAACATCAATGCATATTAACAATTTATGTGAGAGTGAGATAACGTAAAACGATCTGATCGTTCAGCAGTATGCCATACACCTGCCCTCTACAGTACGTTGAAGAGCAGACTACAGAAGACATTACACTCATGTATAACAATCACATAAACCAATCACATAAACCAATGAAAAGGGGTGATACAATAAGTGCAGTAAACAAAAACATTTAGGGAATGACTGTTCAGTGTTACGTGGAAGACTATACATTAAGATCACTATTAAACACAACCAAAACAGAAATAAAACAGATACCAAAATCTAAATAAAAGACAATACAGTACAACATTTCCCAAAACAGATCCTACAGAAAATGATCTTTATATCTGAACATCAAAATGACTTCTGTCCAATATATTTATATTGCAGCTCAGACTTGTGGGAATGGGCAGTAGTATTGCATTGAGGCAGATGTGTAAAGTCTTAAGGCCAGTCAACATTTAAGAGAGAAAACTAAGTGCTGTAGCATATCTCCTTGAGTGCGTCGGTCTGTCTTTTGAAGTCTCCCAGTCTCTCTCGACACCCTTTTAAGAGTGTGACAATGTCTTCTTCCGTGTTTCGGTCTGTGCCAATGTTCATTCAGATGGGTTCAACACATTCCCCAGTTCTTTCTGTCCCTATTCCGTTCCCTGGTTTCCTACATTTCTGCTTTCGCCCATGTCTGGGTACACCACCACACAGAACTTTTGGCACACGTGGGTCATCTTACCTGAGTGGGAGAAGGAAGTGAGTAGAAACCAAGTGTAAAAGAGGAAAAAATAGATTTCATATCATTATAATCCCAAAGGCTAAGCATTTTGCACTACAATAAATGGTACAGGTACTGTCATTTACCACTTTACTAGAACCCAGTGTTTCCTGACCACATGAACGGACCAGGAAGAACTAGGGGTCGTAGTAATGAGCATCATCACTAGTGAATATGGTTTCCATACCGATGAAGGTGTTGAAGCATTGGGGCTTGTTGTCCCAGTAGACCCCCAGGAAGTAGACAGGGACTCCAGTCAGCATGATAGCCATGCCGAGGCCACACACCACAGGCTCAGAGTACAGCGAGAAGATGAGCAAGAAGGCCCAGAACAACAGGTAGATCACTGGCCACACCAGGCTCACCTGAAGACAGGACAGCCAACAATCTATTAAATCCCATACATGATCAAATTTACAAACAATGTAATACAAACAAAGTACAGAGTAAACAATTGAACAATCCACAGGGGGAACACAACACATGCTTGTAACTTGTCATAAACAAGAGTAGACCCATGACTGTAATCAGGACAGTATTGAGTAAAGAATTCTTATCAAAACCATGCTCCTCTCAAAATGTGCAAGCAAGCAATAACCTTGTCCAATCGGATTGAGTGATGGAAGCACAGACATGGAGGGTTTACCTTGATAGGCCGATACAGGTCTGGCTGTTTGATGCGCAGCACAATCTGCCCAGCGACGGTGACCCCATAGAAGAGGTAGTTTATGAAGCCCACATAGTTGATGAGGGTATACATGTCACTGGTGCACAGCATCAGTAGGGTGGATATACACTGTAAAGAAGCGGGGTGGTGGGGCAAAAGTCATTGATTCATTTAAATGTCAAATTAGGCATTAAAGACTCAAGAGAGATCAGACTACTGTACATAGAAAGAGTTAACTGGGATGACACGTTTGTAGATGTGAGAGAGGAAGAGATTATTTAGGGTAAAGTTAGGACTCACGGTGAATAGCAGGGCTGGGATTGGGGTACATCGTTTCACATGAATCATTGCCAGTAGCCGGGGGAGATGGCCTTCCCTTGCTCCAGCAAAAAACAGCCTGAATGAAAGAGACCATGAAGAACATGAACACAAGGTCAGCACTGAGATACTGGAAAAACAGTCCTCCCTCTTTTGTTGCTTTTGGACTCAAAGAATGAGGGAAAAAAACTGTCCATTGAGGTGTAGAAAAACACAGAAACACAGGTGATAACAAATGGGACACAAAGTAATGAAGACAAAGCAAGGCAGTGATGGTAGAGGCACACAGAGGTGCAACATATGGAATAAGAAAGGGGAAGAGATGGTGCAGAAAGAACAGGAATCAGAGTGACTAGATGTGATCATTCTGTGGTCTGATATTTCCACACTTATGAAGGACGCACTACAGACAGGAGGCAAGAATGAGGAATGTAAATTACAGACAGCGTGAGAGCAAAAAGAGAGAGCAAGAGAAAAGGATGGGGTGCATAAACTGACCTCGACGAGGTGAAGAGGGAGCCATTGACCCCTCCAAAGGTAGACAGAGCCACAGAGATGGGCATGATCCATGACATCACTCCAAGTAACTTCTCACCAAATGTCTGGGAGAGAATTTGTGGACATAGGAGAGAGGAGAGTTTCAACAAATAAATTATACTAACTGACATTTCTGGATGACTTTGAAACCCAAGACCGGTGACTAAAAGCACTTTCTACTGATAACCAGACTTTAGACCAAGCTGCATGAGTCCCAATAGCAGCCATTCCCAAAAGCAGCTACACAAGGGCAGCGGAATGGGGAGGGCCGGGGCATCTCACCACGGCAACGGCATTGGAGGCCAGCAGCTCCTGGGGACTCATGGCGGTGACATAGGCGATGTTGGCGAACACATAAACAAAAGTCACCAGAGGAATGGAGATGAAGATGGCCCGAGGAAGGTTCCTGTTATACAGAGAGAACAGGGTTGAAGAGCTGGGGTTCTGGTGGGGGATGTATTTATGGTGTGAATTACCATCAGATTTGATAACACAGGCCTAACAGGACATCGTCTCATCTGTAATACATAGGTATAGATCATGGTTGACTAGGATAACCAGTGCTTGACTTGGACTAAAATAGGTACCAATACTCATTTTGGGTGCCGGTACAGTATATACACTGCTCAAAAAAATAAAGGGAACACTTAAACAACACAATGTAACTCCAAGTCAATCACACTTCTGTGAAATCAAACTGTCCACTTAGGAAGCAACACTGATTGACAATAAATTTCACATGCTGTTGTGCAAATGGAATAGACAACAGGTGGAAATTATAGGCAATTAGCAAGACACCCCCAATAAAGGAGTGGTTCTGAAGGTGGTGACCACAGACCACTTCTCAGTTCCTATGCTTCCTGGCTGATGTTATGGTCACTTTTGAATGCTGGCGGTGCTTTCACTCTAGTGGTAGCATGAGACGGAGTCTACAACCCACACAAGTGGCTCAGGTAGTGCAGCTCATCCAGGATGGCACATCAATGCGAGCTGTGGCAAGAAGGTTTGCTGTGTCTGTCAGCGTAGTGTCCAGAGCATGGAGGCGCTACCAGAAGACAGGCCAGTACATCAGGAGACGTGGAGGAGGCCGTAGGAGGGCAACAACCCAGCAGCAGGACCACTACCTCCGCCTTTGTGCAAGGAGGAGCACTGCCAGAGCCCTGCAAAATGACCTCCAGCAGGCCACAAATGTGCATGTGTCTGCTCAAACGGTCAGAAACAGACTCCATGAGGGTGGTATGAGGGCCCAACGTCCACAGGTGGGGGTTGTGCTTACAGCCCAACACCGTGCAGGANATGTGCTCGCCAGAGGTAGCCTGACTGCCATTAGGTACCGAGATGAGATCCTCAGACCCCTTGTGAGACCATATGCTGGTGCGGTTGGCCCTGGGTTCCTCCTAATGCAAGACAATGCTAGACCTCATGTGGCTGGAGTGTGTCAGCAGTTCCTGCAAGAGGAAGGCATTGATGCTAAGGACTGGCCCGCCCGTTCCCCAGACCTGAATCCAATTGAGCACATCTGGGACATCATGTCTCGCTCCATCCACCAACGCCACGTTGCACCACAGACTGTCCAGGAGTTGGCGGATGCTTTAGTCCAGGTCTGGGAGGAGATCCCTCAGGAGACCATCCGCCACCACATCAGGAGCATGCCCAGGCGTTGTAGGGAGGTCATACAGGCACGTGGAGGCCACACACACTACTGAGCCTCATTTTGACTTGTTTTAAGGACATTACATCAAAGTTGGATCAGCCTGTAGTGTGGTTTTCCACTTTAATTTTGAGTGTGACTCCAAATCCAGACCTCCATGGGTTGATAAATTTGATATCCATTGATAATTTTTGTGTGATTTTGTTGTCAGCACATTCAACTATGTAAAGAAAAAAGTATTTAATAAGATTATTTCATTCATTCAGATCTATGATGTGTTATTTTAGTGTTCCCTTTATTTTTTTGAGCAGTGTATTTAGGTGCAGCAGCTCCACAATACTTTTGAGCTACTATTCTATAAGAGGTGCAGGAGCTCAAGCCGTAGAACATTTTAGGTGCCGATACTCCACTCCGGTGAGCTCCTGCCCAAGTCGGGCACTAATGATAACCAGACATGAAACTGGCTAGATTGGGTGTGTATGTAATGCTACCCTGTTGAGACCATGTGCAACTTGTTATTTTGGTCAAGTTGGGGATCTAGCTCACTTGTAGGGGTCGACAAGCTCCTCTGTGACATAGTTGAGGAAGTTCCATCCCCCGTAGGCAAAGGAGCCTTGCAGGAAGGACAGGGCTATCTGGCCAATGTCATAGGGCTGGAACGTCTCGAATGCATGCGCTGGCTCCAGCCAGTAATACTCCCCTGGGCACAGACAACACAGACAACACAGAGTGGGTGGTGGAATCATGTGTGGGGTCCATGGACATTAAAACTAGTAGATAGTGACAGCGCTGACGTCATCCACGTATTCACATGGAAAACATCCAATTGCACATGAAGCCAGAAGTATTTTACTTTGAAGCGCGCAATATTGCTGAATTGGGCTGAATGGCACCAACAACAACAAAAAATCACTAAGGATCATGGTGAAAGTGGATGTAACTGCAGCAAAGGACTGTGGTCGATGTAGTCATTTTCATCTTGCCTGAGAGTCAACCTTAATGTCTATGGCATGAGGGCGTGGCCCTCCTCGGAGCCTACTGGCCCATGATTGGTCTGTGTCAGCATGTGGTCCCGCGTCACGACAAATGTAGTCAACATGTAAAGTGTTGGTCTCATGTTTCATGAGCTGAAATTAAAAAAATCCCAGAAATGTTCCATACGCACAAAAAGCTTATTTCTCTCAAATGTTGTGCACAAATTTGTTTACATCCCTGATAGTGAGCATTTCTCCTTCGCCAAGATAATCCATCCACCTGACAGGTGTGGCATATCAAGAAGCTGATTAAACAGCATGATCATTACACAGGTGCAGCTTGTGCTTGGGCACTTTAAAAAGGACACTTAAAACGTGCAGTTTTGTCACAACACAATGCCACAGATGTCTCAAGTTGAGGGAGAGTGCAATTGGCATGCTGACTGCAGGAATGTCCACTAGAGTCGTTGCCAGAGAATTCAATGTTAATTTCTCTACCAAAAACTGCCTCCAATATTGTTTTAGATAATTTGGCAGTACGTCCAACCAGCCTCACAACTGCAGACCCCGTGCCCAGGACCTCCGCATCTGGCTTCTTCACCTGCGGGATCGTCTAAGACCAGCCACACGGACAGCTGATGAAACTGTGGGTTTGCACAACTGAAGAGATTCTGCACAAACAGTCATAAATCGTCTCGGAAAGCTCATCTGCATGCTCACTGTCCTCAGTGTCTCGACCTGACTGCAGGTCGGTGTCATAACCGACTTCAGTGGGCAAATGCTCACCTTGCCCAGTCACGTGAAATCAACAGGTTAGGGCCTAATGAGTTTATTTCAATTGAGTGATTTTCTTACATGAACTGTAACTCAGTAAAAATGTTGAAATTGTTGCATGTTGCATTTATATTTTTGACAAGTATATTTATTTAAATATCCCAATTTGTAGCAAACTTTAAAATGATTCGAACTTCATAATAAAACACATTTTAGAGGCCAAAACAGCAGTCTAAAAACGTTTAGTTTGGCCGTTCTGCCGACTGTAATTTACATAGGCTTTCTAGAGTAGACCAGGGCTTTTGGCACCGCTAGGTTGCTATGCAGTAGCGGACCAACAGAGCTCGTGAGTTCACACTCTAGACAGGACACTGGGGTCCTGGTTTGGTCAGAGATTATGTGTGGGATGAAGAGGTAAGGGGACTTTAATCCACTCTCACATTAGGGACAATGCAAATCCTGTGGGAAGCACAAGTTAACAGTATTATGGTGTTCTGGCACTATATGTTTATTCAGCCGTACTTCCCCCCTCTCACATCTTGTGATTATTCTTGAGTGTATCAAAGGTTCTGGGTAAATAACAGATTAGACTAGTTTCTCAATCTTCTAGTGGCCTAAGACACTTTGTCCAGCAGGTGGAGACAGATTAAGACCGTAAAGTATGTGTCAGCGGGGAACGATAGCACAGAGTTTGTAAACCCGAGGCGCAAATTTGCGAGACTTCCAGGAACGACACGGTCAAAAACAACTCGGGAGTGCCTTTGATTTGACAGCCTGCACATGGGCAGTTCAGCACAAGACTACCGTTAGACCCCATGACATGTTTCTACGCATGAGTTTAGCTAGCCTACGTGACCATGATTTCTCCTACAAGTGTGATCTGGGATTTCTATTGGAAAAGCAGTTTTTTTCTATTGGAGAAGTATCTCCATACTGTACTGTATTTGCCAATACTCTACATACAGTAGGCCTATCCTGTAGACATCCCAATGACTTTGTAATGAATGATGAAACAAATCAACAGTTAAAGATAAGAATCAAAATCAGAGACTGAGTCTACCTTTGCAGATCTGCACAAAGCCCATGATGATGATAAGACCCAGGGCCAGCAGCTTCCCAGTAGTGAAGACATCCTGAACACGAGTGGCCCAGCGCACACTGGTGCAGTTCACCCACGTCAGCAACACTGGGACGAAAGGAGGAAGAGTCACATCACGCATCATAGCAACTTACCACACATGGAATACAGTAACACTATACTAGACTGGGTAATACGGTATATTTGACCAACAAATATACCTCAAGTCGCAAATTCAGCGAAGAGAGCCAAGAGGGCCAGTAATCAGGCTGAAGTAAACAAAGTAGTCCAAAAAAAACTAAGGCGGCATGCATGTTCTCTGAGGCGCTCACATAGACAGACCGCAGCCAGCAGGCGGAGGCCATTCTCTGGGGGGAAGCAGGAGGGAAATAGGGGCTGCAGGATGTAGTTGGAGAAGGTGAGGGCGATGACCGCCTGGTTGGTGGGGTAGATCACCAACACAGCGATCCACAGACGGAGGAACCTAGGAGAGGTAGGGAGGGATGTAGGGAGGGAAGGGGGTCGAGGAGTCACACGTCAAAACACCTCAATCACGCATATCAACGTCTACATTTATGATGTAGAGCAAAAACCTGCCAGAATTTGTACTGTATACTGTCAATTTGTCTGTGTCTGAGAAAAGGGTGGCTCAAAAAAAGAGATTGTAACCACCACTTCTCTTGCAGTACTCTAACGGTGTAAGTATTCTTTCATCACCATGCATTTCACTCACCCGGCAAGTCCTCCAAATATGTCCTTGACGTACGAGTAGTCTCCTCCAGACTTGGGGATGGTAACGCCCAGCTCGGCATAGCAGAGTGCACCAATGGCTGTGATCACTCCGGTGACAATCCACACGATGAGAGCCAGCCCCACAGAGCTCGCATTCTCCAGAACGCCCTTTGGGCTCACAAAGATCCCTGAACCGATGATGTTACCTGAGACCCAGACAAAGAGACGGGGAGGTTAAGGAGGAGTGGAAAATGCTGCATCAATCTTTCAAAATGGAGGGTAATATTACACAACATTGACTAGGGCCGACATGTTCCCTTTGGCTGACAAACAAGTGGAGTGTGGACTGGAGCGGAAAGTGAGTTTCCGGTCACTTAGTTCACAGCTTCCTGGCCAAGTAAGCGCAACATCACGGGGACCCTCTGCCAACCTCACTTTCCTCTACCTCTTCTCATTTACATCAGTCTCAACACAGCAACTACATCTTCAGAATACTTGTAACTCAGAAACATAAGATCAGGATTATCAGAATGTTTTGGGGGGTCTGAGATAATACAGTAGCACAAACAGGGCAGCAGGGCAAAACCACCAACTGCTGACTAATCACGCTCAGGAACAGACTGCTGACCGTCACATTTTCCCCAGGCTTATCTGACTGACCCCTTCACCACAGAGACCACCCAGGAAGGAAGCTCCCAGTCAGACTCAAAAAGGTTCTAAAATATTAGCTCTACATGCAGAGAAATTGTTGTTATGAAGTGTGATTCTACAGTACCGGTCTGGCACTTGAACCCTGTTCCTTGAGAGCTATACCATCCTGTAGGTTTTCACTTCAACCCTAATCTAGTGCACCAGATACAAAAATTAGCTGATTGATAAGCTGAATCAGGTTAATAACTGGGGTTGGAGCCCAGTTACATAAAACATCTTAAGTATTACCCTTAAAGGGTAGGAAGGATGAGTTTTTACTTGCCAAAGTAACAACAGTGTGGTCAAAGACTTAGTAACTTAGTTGTAGTCACGATCTGGTTACCTAAAACTACAAACATAAATGTAAAAATGCTAAAACATAACCAACTTATTTACGGATATCTTCGGAACTACCCACAATGCATTTCTCAACGTCATATGGAGAACCGGTGCTACCTAGCTAATTTCAGCTGGCTAACGCTACCTACTACCTGCTAGCATGTAATTACATTCCAAACCAAGTGTTGGCACTGGTGAGCTACAATGTACATCCACAAAGAAGAAACCATATAAAGTCATGAGAGTTTGTTAGTGGTAGCCGGGTGAGTGTGGTAGTTTTCTGTTGTTTGTAGCTAGTGCAGTAATACTCACAAGGGTTAGGACTCATTTGTGGCCCAAAAAGGAGAAGCAAGTTTTGAAGTCGGAACGGTTTGTCTGGTTGAAGCGAGCGGATTGGAGTAGGGGAACCCTGAGCACGTCTACTGTATGCAGTGCTCATGTCACCATTGATGACTGATGGCTTAGTATAACCAGTGGAAGGCAGGATTTGGAATGAGTGACAAACCAGGTGCTGTGCCTAGCGTGAATGTGAAGCCTGCAACCTATTTCCTACCAACCTACCGGTACATGGCGTGTCAACAGTGGAGATAAACCAGGTAAATGTAATGTGGATTTACCTCACTATATCGCTATTGGATTAGCTAGCTGACTCTCCCTCTGAAGGCCTCTCCTTTGACTTTGTTAGCCAACTCAGCCATCTTTTTTTTTTTGTGTTCTGTGGTTTCCTGCCTATGTTAGACTAATTGTTCTCTGGCTTACTACTTAGCTATGTAGACCATGGTGGTTGGCTAGTTAGCTGGCAAGGCTAGCTAGCAGGCAAAAATACTTTTAGCTGGCTGGATAAGATAACTGCATATACCGCAAAGATTATTGGATAACTGGTTAGACAGCGTTATGCATTTTCAAAACGTTGGTTTACTTTAATGTTGCTGGAAGGTAGGTGTGGATAGCATCTGGCTGACTCACGCAGTGCTAACGTAACATTAGCAGCTTGTAGGGCTAATGTTAGTAGGCTAGTAACCTTGCCAGCTGATTTGTAACAAATTAATATTTGCTTGAAAATTGTTTGAATTTAATTGAAACCAGTAGTCATGAGTGTAATTGATTTGGTTTAATTTTAAGTTATACATTTGAAGTTCTGTTATTTCTGTTGGCGTTCACATATAGGGAATAGGCTGACTTGCCGTATCCACCATATTAAGTCACACCCCACAATTTATTTTTCTTTCCCGGTATGACTTCAGCATTCTTCGGAATGCTGATCAGTTTTATGTAACAACAAAATGTGAAAGTGAAGGGTAACGTTGCACTGATACTTTTGCTGCATATTCTAATGCAAATCCATATGTTACAAGTAGTTACGTTTATGCTACATACCCTTTAAGGGTTTACCTTAAAGCTGCAATATGAAACTTTTTGGGTGACCGGACCAAATTCACATTGAATGAGATTTCTTTGAAAGCTAATTTAAGTGGTAGGTCTGTTCTGTGTGCCATTTCTGCAGTGCACCTTTAAAGATGCACTACTATACAGAAATCGCTCTGCCATTCCCTAGTTGCAAAAATTCTAGTAGTTAGCCTAATTTCAGCTTGTGACAAAACAAGCAAGTCCAGTACATTCTTAAAGTATTCAGACCCCTTAACTTTTTCGAAATGTTGTTACGTTACAGCCTTATTCTAAAATGGATTAAATATTTGTTTTCCTCAATCTACACACAATACCCCACAATGACAAAGCGAAAACAGGTTTTTAGAAATGTTTGCTAATGTATTCAGACACTTTGTCAAGAGACTTGAAATTAAGCTCAGGTGCATCCTGTTTCCATTGAGCATTCTTGAGATGTTTCTACAACTTGATTGGAGTCCACCTGTGTTAAATTCAATTGATTGGAAATGATTTGGAAAGGCACACCTGTCTATATAAGGTCCCACAGTTCAGTGCATACCAGAGCAAAAACCAAGTAGAGCTCCGAGACAGGATTGTGTTGAGGCACAGATCTGGTGAAGGGTACCAAAAATAATCTGCAGCATTGAAGGTCCCCAAGAACACTTTGCTGATCCATGCTGATGATTGAAAGTGCAGCTGGTACACAGGCCAAGCATTATTGAGATTCCTTTTATTGACTTCCTCTGCATTAGGGTGGGATGGATGCTACTCTGTGACAGCCATTTTAGAACAAATCCACATACCAGTTAAATAGACAACCTTGCACACAAGCACATCATGTATTATTTTGAGCCCTTTGGATTTTCTTGCAATCACAAAAAACTTTCAGGAGGTAGTCTGGCCATTAAAGAACCTACAGATTGAAAACAGGTTTTTGAAGACCAGATCAGCTGCAAAATTAGCACTGTTTGTGCAATCCATGTGGACCATACATTTAATCTCAATCTATTAGGTTGGATTTTAGGTGGACACACCCATACCTACATTGAGGAATGCATTATATTATAGACAGCAAGAACTACGGATGAGCATAATGACTTACCCACAATAATTCCACATGCGCTGACAAGGCCTATCTCCTTCTTCAGGGCCACTCTTCCCGAGTCCTCTTTAGTGGATTCGGAGGAAAGCGTATCCCCATCTGCAGATGCATTGCCCCGCAGCCTAGGACCATCGGTCATCTCGTCTCAAAGATTACTTTTGTTGGATGAAAAGCGCAGGTGCAGTGCAACCTAGCTCAGTGTGGTGTTACCCGCACTAATGGAGAACAAAAATCGTTTATCTACAGCAAAACTATTCAGTGTCAAAGTTATCTTTGATGCCATAAAAAAAACATAGCCCGTGTCCCAAATTATGTGATTTACAAATAGTAAGTGTGTGTGTGAGAATTCTCTAGTCAACTAATACAAAAATGTAAGCGCTCAGACGCGTGCAATATACCGCCCAACAACGTTTCCATGCCAGTCGAATAGTGTGGGCTACACTGAGATTACTGCTATTATTAGAAACTATATCGCTTCATAAATAATTCATTCGTGCGGTGCAACCAGCCAGCCCAGCCCCACTTGCGTAAAGTAGGCGCAAGATCACCCAGCAGTAATTGGCTTTGTAGAGGAAATAGGCCACTGAAGATAATCTTGTAGGCCTACTATACACAGCGACTGGTCGACCGCATTGAAAATAACAATGGCAAACGGGCAATGGCAAGCCATTTACAGTAGACTATCAGTAAACAATTTTTCCAATAACCCACTGTGTGCCAGACTAATACATTCCTGTAAACAATATTTATTATTTTCATTTACCCCGAAAGTTATTCTATTTGTAAAAAAAAAAAATGCATGATATAGCCTAGCAGGGGCGCAACTTTGGTTTTAGGTGTGTGTGTGTGTTGGGGGGTGGACATAATTATTTGTTTTCCAGTCGGATAAACACTCGAAACAGCCTAACCAATCGCTCATAGGCGTCCGCATGGTCCTAAGACACAATTGTCTCGTTTTGTATCCGGGACAAAAATGCAATTTCAGAATGTGGGTGATGTCCCCAGTGAAAGTTGCGCCCCTGTAGTTTAGTGATGAGGGCGATTCAGTTTGGATGGATACAATAGCCTATGCCATTGTAATCCTTGACACTGTTTTACAGCATCAAACTCAAGCAATTGACAAAATGATCGACCCACCTATTCTCCGGAGTTGCCGTGACTTTTAAAATGACGACTCACCAGCATGCTGTTATCAGCACACCCGACAGCTGTTCGACGTAAGCAACTGAACAAGATCTCTGCCTTACTGGAAAATTTAACACAATTTGCTTGAAATGCTCAACCAATCAACGTGGCCGAAATAGTCAACACAGGGTAAGCCCCTCCCCTCCACGTTTCAGCAGGGTTGGTAATGTATTATTTTACTGTTCTAATGCTTTAGTAAACTCAAATACAGTTTAAGAATGTTAGTTTAAATTACTTTGTGAAAGGTCAAGAGGAAGTAGAGTAAGTGGCTGCTGAGTGGCTTCTGCCAACATACTGACTTAAATCTCTAGCCACTTAAAACAGAGGAATTGGATGTAACAATGTATCACTAGCCACTTTAAACAATGCCATTTATATAATGTTTACATATCCTACATTACTCATCTTATATATATATATATATATATATATGTATGTGTGTGTGTACTGTACTCCATACCATCTACTGCATCTTGCCTATGCAGGTCAGCCATCGCTCATCCATATATTTATATGTACATACTTGTATTCATTCCTTTACTCTTGTGTGTATAAGGTAGTTGTTGTGAATTTGTTAGATTACTTGTTAGATGCTACTGCATGTTCGGAACTAGAAGCACAAGCATTTCGCTACACTCGCATTAACATCTGCTAACCATGTGTATGTGACAAATACAATTTGATTTGATTTAATAAAGTATTCAAAAGCATTAAATAGGAAGGGTGTGAGTAGCCATCATATTATATAGCATTAACAGTGATTTCAGGGTTTTCTGTGAGTTGTCTGGAAACTAGACTGATCTGAGAAACAAAACAGGTTCCTCTAAAACAACCTTCGGGGTGTAGGCTACAACCTGCACTCCTTCACACCTGTGTTACAGCTAGATATTTGTTTTCTCTTAACATGAGCAACTCTGTCATCACAAGAAATCTGGCTAAACACCTTATTAGGGTCACGCAGACTGACAGATGGAGAGAAACACTGACTTTGAGTTGGTCAAATTCCAAGCTATACCTCAGTGAATTAATGTTTCATTGGGGAAAAAACATCTTATACGTGTCACTTACTGAAATAATGACAATTATCATGTGTGCACACATTACGTACACGCCTTGTTGGTAAGACAGTAGCCAGAGTAAGTGTGTGGGTGAGCTAACGTTGCTGCTGGTCTTCTCATGGTAAAACAGCATGGGACAGAGACAGCAACACACTCAGTGTTTTGAGAGAATGAAAACATCAATGGCGGTAAGTGAGCAGTTTGGTTTGTGATGTGGATTAAGGCAAACATTTGAGAATATTTATGAGCTTGTTTTGCATTAGTGTTTGTCCCACCCTAAAATAGCAGGGTACCTATATACAGTATTTAGAGCAGACACTATTTAAAGGAATATGAGAGGGCCTAAGTGTTCGGGTCAAGACAGGTCACTTGGTGCCAGAGCTGTGTTGAAATACGTGTATTAAATTATTTATTTAAATTCACATTTTTCTGTGTATTTGAGTATTTTCAATAATGTGGCCAAAATCAGCTAATTCTATTGGAAGTATTTTCAAACAATTTCCAATAAATAGCCTTCTATTTGAAAAATATTTTCAAATACTTATTTCCAATTACATTTTTACAAATACTCCTAGGACATGGGTTCAAATGCATCAGAGTATTTATTTGTATTTGAAAATACTCTGCATTTGAATATTTTCAAATACACATCAATACTTTCCAAGTATGTATAATTTCCCACTGAAAAATATTTGCTTTGAAATGTGAAAGTAATTGAAATAGAATTTGAACCCAGGATTGCTTGGTGCCATATTGATGTGGGAGTAGGTGAAAGTATTCCCTGGAAGTCTGCACTGCAGCAATAACACTCCCGCCTTGTTTTCACAGAGACAAGTTTAAAAGAGGAGTCTTCTTTTCCAGAAGGAAACTTGGTGTTTACCAGCAATTCCAAGAATCTGTGATAAACTTCTCTGTTGGTATAGCTCAGTGTTCCTTCTCCATTTCTATTGGACCTGATCTCTAAATGATAGCATGTGTACTTTAAGCTACCTACTTATTTGGTGTTATTTTGATAGGTTTGCCTCTAATGGTGTAGGCCATCATTGTAAATAAGAATTTGTTCTTTACTGACTTGCCTGGTTAAATAAAAATAAAATGCTAATTACATTCAATTCCAATTTTAGATCCTGACCTCCTATGGTGACACTTACTGGACACAATACATCACCACAGTACATGCCATGGTGCAGTCAGACATTAAAACCAGGGTGCAGTCTGTTGATCAGACACAAAAAGGAATACATATTTTCTAACATTTCTTTGTGTACAAGCATGCATTTAAGTTCTCCATTCCAAATAGCCTTTTGATATATGCATAGCCTGAATTTGAAATAATTCTGTGGAATAACGACCTTATCACAGCCTGCCATTTAACCCAAGGGGACATGCTAAATAAGTAGATGCAAGAGGCACATACAAACAGGGCAAAGAGCAGCAAGTTGCTTGTAGTCATCTTTATTGACAATATGGATCAGACAAACTAACAATGCAAAGAAATGAACACCTGAAAAACGTACGACCTGAACAGCCCATCTCCTACACACTGCTGTGTCGGAGTTGTAACCAGTTAAGTGTGCAGAGTTACAATTTAGATCCATTTCATCTGCGTTATAGTATGGAACATCAGTTATTTTTCATAGATCTGATTGGTCAAAAGAACAATTTAGTGAAAAAAATATCAGAATTCTGCTGCCTGTCTGAACGCTGCCATTGAGTATCTTGACTGCCGGCTAAATAAGTAACTTAAACTCAATAGGTATGTGGATGATAGTCCATGCCTGAAACTGACAACTACACTGTAAAGTAACAGTCTCAAATCGGTCCCATCTAAACCATTAATTGGGTTCTCATTACCAGCTCTAAAGCCTCACTGTGACCCTGGTCTGTAGGTTTCTAAACCTTATATTTGGCCATAGTCTGTAGGTTTCTAAACCCTCACTGTGACCCTGGTCTGTAGGTTTCATGGTATGAGCAGGCTCATGATTACAGGCAAATAGGTAAAATGCTAGACTACCTCAACTTCATTTGCAACTAAGTGCCTGTTTAATTGTGTCTGTATGCATGTGTGTTTGTATGCGAGTGTGAGATCTTCACAGCCCGATGGTGTAGGATCGTCCTGCTGTGTGTGTGAGATCTTCACAGCCCGATGGTGTAGGATCGTCCTGCTGGGTTGTGGATAGCGGAGCATGAGGGCTCTGTCACGGCCCATTCGTACCACACCTTCTTCCCATTGTTACACCTCCAGAACCTCACCACGACGTCATCATCCTTCGTCACAGGGATCGGTTGCTGCAGGTAAGAGGGGAAGAAAAGAGTAAATACATTTTATTACCCAAAAGAATAGTGTGCTAAATGAAAAGAAACATTTTACATGACCGTATGACAGTCAACTTACTTTGAGAGGGAAGAGGATGGGGAACCAGGAGAACATTCCAGGAGAGTGGGTCTCTGGCTTGATACCTTGACCAAACAGATGCACACATTGATGTTAATGATATCCAAACACCTTAACCTCCATCGTCCCCACTCTTACTACTTACTGAGTGTGACATCTCCGTAGAGTGTGGTCTCGAAGTATCCAGCAAAGCCGTGCAGCACTGTGTTACACCCCACAGAGAATCTGAGGCACTGATACCGGTTGTTGTTCATATCTGAAGGAAAGGAGAGAAGCGCATTTAGTACATATCTTATGTGATCATTACCCGTGTTAGCTAGGGTGCGTAAGAATTAGCCATGTATGGGTGTTTGACGTGTGTGTGTGTGTGTGTGTGTGTGTGTGTGTGTGTTACCTGTGGTAGGGTGAATGAAGGTGAAGCAGGCCTTGGGCTCAGCCAGCTGGTGGAAGTTGTGGAGTCGGACTACGTATGGGGTCTCAAAGTGGCACTCGGGGTCCTTGTCCCGCTCCCTGCACCCCCGGACCTCGTTATACAGCTTGGAGGAAGAGAGGGGGGCCAGGAAGGAGGTGTACGAACAGGGGATGCTCACCCCACCATCTGAGAGGAACAAGAGAATGGGAACACGTTTAAAATGAGAAAGGGTAGAGGTGGTTGAGGCAAAATAAATTACCATGATATGTATAGCTCTCACATAATAAAGATTTCAAATCAGTGATGTGCAAAATTTCAATATCAACGAGTTGCAAATGACTGCAATTAGAGTGACTTCCCCCCTACCTTTGAGAAAATTCTGTGCTCCATCTAAACACTCTGGGGACAGCTCATTGTCCCCGAAGGACCCGAGCAGCTCACTGATGATGATGTCCGCCTTCTCAGGTGCCACCCACTCCCTCATGTCACATGACACTACGGTCACCTGATCACCCCACTCCTCAAACTTCCAGTTCTCAAGCCTGGGAGAGTGTGACAGGATCAATACAGGCGGGTGGAGGGAATTTTTAGGAGCTCAGTGGAGATTGCCAACCTCCCATTTTCATCTGGATTTATTTATCTGCCAGAGTATTAAAGCTATCCGGGGAAATTACTCCTAATGCCGGAAATGAAAAAAAATGGAGGACTTTAATTATCCTCTGGAATGAGTTTAGTCCGTGCTGGCAACTCTATTGGAGGTCAGGGTTCAAAATTAGAAGAGGTTCCACTCACGTGACGACAGCGTTGGGGTTCTTCTCCACGGCGTAGATACGGAGCTTTCTGTCAGCCTGCTTGGCGGCCCGCAGGGAGGCGTTGACCAAAGGACCTCTCCCAGCACCCAGCACCATCAACACCCTGGGGTTACAGAGAATACATACTATTACCCACCAGATACAGAGGGGGAAGGTGATTGTCAGGAGAATAGATACTCATTAACAGAGAGGACAGACAGTGAGGTGTTGGAGCTACTCACTGTGTATTGGTCTCCTTCTGCTCCTCCGGGACTCTGTCCATCAAACACTTATACACAGCCTGCAGAAAGATCAGGAGAACCCAATCGGTACTTAATGATATTACTGTGTTAAACCCTACCAGCCACATCACTAATACTGTTAGTGTATTATACTGTGAGAACATGCATGTCAAATGCTCCTTACCTGCTGGTACTGGGAATATTTGATGGGATCCTTCTCAAACACTTCATATGTCTGAGACTCAAGATTGTCCATGAGGGGCTAATGGGAAGAGAACATTTAGAGACATAAAGAATCCAATGCATACAGACAATAGGTATTCCTATTTACAAACGTAACTTCTTAGGGAGTAGCGCACGAGGTGACCGTTTTGGAGAGCCTGGCGTGCCCAAAGTAAAATGCCTCCCATTCAGGCCCAGAAAATAGGATATGCACATATTTGGTACCATTGGATAGGAAACACTCTGAATTTTCTAAAAGTGTTAACCATTTGTCTGTGAGTAAAACAGAACAGATATGGCAGGCGAAACCCCGAGGACTTTCTGTCCTGGAAAAAGTGGTTTTGACAGAGTGCCTCATTTGGAACCCCTCCCTCATGAAAATGCCCATAAAAGGGCATATGAATGCAGTACCTATCGCTTCCTCTGGATGTCAACAGTCTCGAAACAGTATTCAGTTTTGTTTTAGATGCTTTAGAGCAGAGAAGAAGAGGAAATCAGGAAGTTTCTGATTATAACGCGCTTACCAAATGGAGATTTAAGGATATAATACATTACTTTTTCTAACAAAAGAACCATGGATTGTCTTCGTTGGACACTTAGGAAGACCTCAGCAGAAGTTCTTCAACAGGTAATTGATTTGTTTTCGCTAGCACCCCACTGCTTCCTAATAGGTTAACACAAACCTGAAGAGGAGACTGTAGGTAATCCTCGTAACCCTTGGCGAACAGTTCATATGCATTGGGGGCAGGGCGGTTCTGGTTGAGGTATTCAAGGTACTGCAAGTAAGAGCGGAAGTCCTTCTCACTGTGACGACTGGTGCCAGTGAAGATGAACTGGGCCTCAAGCTGGGAGAACAAGGAAATGTTTTGTAAAATACATATTCAAGAACAGAAGACAGACTGAAGATAAAACGGTTGTAGTTGCTATAACAATTGCCATATAGCCTAGCATTTACAGTACCTTGAATAGACGGAAGATGATTTGCTGGTGGGCTTTTGAAAGGACTGGGAACCCTTTCTTATTGGTCAGAAAGATCCTGGTGGGAAGAATAGCTGCTTTAATTGGCTCTCCAAGCCACTTGTCGATCACAGCGTTGGTGGGCATGTCTGCTCCAACCTCAATGGCTTCAGGGAAAGGAAGGGAAGACAGGTCAGTATCAATTGTGACCAAAACAATTCCTTATCAGTTTGTCAACACTCCAACCATGTTTCCCTGTCCTGCTTCCTTACCTAAACAGATTCTCTTGTTGTAGTCACAAAGAGTTCTGAATGAATGCCACCTGAAAAATGAAAAACAGAAGGTACATTTTTACAAAAAGCAAAAAAACAACAAGGCTGAAAACATTGATGCCTTAGCCATGTGGCACTAGCCGTGATGGCAGACCCACCAGGCCCATGTCTTCTCGTCATTACTGCCATCATTTGTGTGTTTCGTTGGCTCATTCTCAATGATGTCATCACGCATATCATCAGAGGAAATCAGGGGGACACGGATCCAGAACTGATGAAACAATCCACAGTTTCTTAGTTGGTTTCATAACTTCAATTTTAAGTTCACTGAAATACCATGACATTTCCAGTCACAACACAAGCCAAGGATTAAGAATGAGTTATAGTTCTTATATGGTACAGATAGATAACGCTTGACTTCTGTAGCTACCATGCAGGAGTGGTGTCCAGTCTGGATGTGGTTGAGCAGCACGCGGGCCAGGTTGGCACAGTGAGGGCCCTTCAGAGGGATCATAAAAGCTGGCAGACCCAGATACGCTGAGAAGTTCAGCTCCTGGACCAGGGCCTGAGACAGGACAGAGGGATAAAAGGAGAGCAACAATTCAACCTGTGGCAAAGATGTTTCAAACTGTATGCTTGAGCGGACAAAGGAGGCCATGGTGAATTCACTAAAATTCAAACGGAACCCAAACAGAACAAAATGGGGAGGGACCTACCTGAATTTGTACAATAGAAACAGGTCATTTTCCTAGCGAAACGTTCTCCATTGCAAAGCGTTTTGCTACTTTTTGTTACGGTGTGAATACACCAAGTCTTTTCATGATGTCCAACTCACCGCTTCTGAATTCCTGCGTTCCGTCTCCACCTCTGAGTCTGTCTCGATCCATGGAGAAAGCTTTCCAACAACCAGAGTGTTCCAGTCTGGGTAATGAAGAATTGAAATTCAATATCCTGATACTTAATAAAAGAAATACATACTGTAGAGCCATTGAATGCTCCTGTGCTCAGTGGAACTTGGCCATGAGAATGAACTGTCTAGTTTCTACCATTGAGGCCAGTATAAATACAGGTTGCCTCTTGACCTCACCTCGCCCACAGAGTAGCAGGTCAGAGCGTGTATGTGCTCCAGATCGGACTTTTGCGGGATCCAACTCAAACTCCCTCCTGAACCTCGGGTGGAAGAGGGGCATGCACAAGAAGTCAAACCTGAAAGAGAAGGGACACTTTAGTTGAGTTGTCGATGATCTACAGTCCCTGGTTCGAATCCAGGCTGAATCAAGTCTGGCTGTGATTGGGAGTCGCATAGGGCGGTGCACAACTGGCCCAGCGTCGTCCGGGTTTGGTCGGGGTAGGCAGTCATTGTAAATAAGAGTTTGTTCTTAACGGACTTGCCTAGTTAAATAAAGGTAAAATAAAAAAAGTTTATTGTACGAAAATTACTTTAGACGTAGCTAACATTTAATTGGATAATACATTCAAGTAACGTCATGGATCTACAGTCAAATGTATTCTCAACAGATCTTATTGAGGTAGTGGCCAGGAGGAACATTTCTTAGCCATTGTGATAGTGCACGTGCTAATGTTTCAATGAACCTAGCTAGTTTGCTGTTACTGCCGCGCTAAAACAGCTAGTTAGTTAGTTAGCTACATCACGTGTAGAAATGAAGCCGAAGGGTAGATAGGGATAACCTACTCGTCTCCAGTATTTGACTGCTTGAGCGAAGCAGTTTACTTACCCAAGTTTAGCGACCGCTGCAAGCGTGTCAGCAACCTCGGGCACACAATTCAAATCTCTCCCGCAAGACACCCTGCCCCCTGTACTGTGGGACGCCATCATTAACCGAGTGAACGGGAAAGAAGGGAGTTGCAATTAGAATCGGGAAACGGACGCCATTTTGGCTCTAGTCATGCGTATGCTGTCATAGCATGGATATGGAGCTCAGAGTCAAAATGACTTCCCCCGGAATGCAGTTTCACGCGTTCCAACAACTGTCGCGACACTTGCACGTCCAGCGAGATTATGGTAGTTTGGGGCCACGTCATAGAGACATTTGTCAGAGATGTTTGAAAAATCATTGGATCAAATGTGGTCACACCCAGACAACGTACGTGTCGTTCTTGATTTCTTATTATTTTTTATTTATATATACACAATATATTGGCTATATAAATCAAATTTTCAGTGGTGTAAAGTACTTAAGTAAAACTACTTTAAAGTATTACTTAACTTCTTAGGACTAGGGTCCCATTTTCAGAATTTCCACCTGTCTGACATGCCCAAAATAAACGTATTTGGGGTATCTGTACTTTACTGTTTATATTTGTGACTACTTTTACTATACTACATTCATTAAGAAAATATTGCACTTTTTACTCCATACATTTTCCTTGACACCCAAAAGTACTCTTACATTTTGAATGCTAAGCAGGACAGGAAAATAGTCAAATTCACACACTTATCAACCGAACATCCCTGGTCATCCCTACTGCCTCTGATCTGGCGGACTCACTAAACGCACATGCTTCGTTTGTAAATTATGTCTGTATGTTGGTGTGCCTGTGGCTTTGCGTAAATTAAAAAAACAAGAAAATGGTTCTCTGGTTTGCTTAATATATGGAATATGAAATTATTAATACTTTTACTTTTGATACTTAAGTATATTTTAAAACAAATACTTTACACTTTTACTCAAGTAGAAATGCTAATATAGGTACCATTTGACTTCCATTAGATTTATGACACAACTGCTAAACAGTTTGCATTTGAAACAGTGGCCAGGTAAATAAAACCGAAGCGTTGCTGTGATACCAGGGGCTTATTCATTACACCGATTCTGTTTCAAAACGGAGGCAAACAAAATGGGGCGGGACCTACCTGAATTTGTCCAATAGTAACACTCATTTTGCTCTGTTTGTTTCCGTTTGGTTCTTAAACGGTGAACGATTTCCGTGGGTGGCTTTTGACAATTTCTTTGGATTCCTCATGTCTACCTCATTAGCTAGGTTTCCATTCAATTGGCCACAGATTTCGTGTGTGAATATTCAAAATTCTGCATAAAAGCAATGTATGCATTTTACCACCAGAGATGAGTTTCCATCAAATGTACTTTTTGCGGATAAAAGGCTGTGTGTGATGATGTAGTGCACATAAAAAAAACTTTGCAGTTTAATTCCCATGAACCAAATAAAAACATACAGGTTAAATGGGTTTCCATTGCATTTCAACTCTAATGATGGTTTTGTCACAAAATGTTTTGCATTATAGCGAATGTGCCCACTCTGGTATTGGCACATGTGCTCTAGCCAACAGATCGCAGGTATACCGTACATTATGAGATTATTTTTATTTGTCAAACGGCAGCCAAGCATCAACCATCATGTCACAAGAATAAAACCCTAGAAACTGTGCAGTATTCACACCCCTTAACTTTTTCATATTTTGTTGTGTTACAGTCTGAATGGAAATTCAATTCAATTGAGATTTTTTTTCACTGGCCTACACACAATACCCCATAATGTCAAAGTGGAATAATTGTTTTACAAATTAATAAAAAATGAAAAGCTGAGATGTCTTGAGTCAATAAGTATTCAACCCCTTTGTTATGTCAAGTTCAGGAGTAAAAATGTGCTTAATAAGTTGCATAAACTCACTCTTTGTGCAATAATAGTGTTCAACGTGATTTTGAATGACTACCTCGTCACTGTACCCCACACATACAATTATTTGTAAAGTCCCTCAGTCGAGCAGTGAATTTAAAACACAGATTCAACCACAAAGATTAGGGAGGTCTTCCAATGCCTCTCAAAGAAGGGCACCTATTGGTAGCTGTGTAAAAAAACAAAAACAGATATTGAATATACAAAGTCGTTCTGCCTCTGAGCATGCAGTTAGTGGATGTCGATTAAGGCAGCTCCCCGCACCACTCTGATTCAGAAGGGTTGGGTTAAATATGGAAGACACATTTCAGTTGAAGGCATTCAGTTGTACAACTGACTAGGTATCAAATAAAATGTTATTTGTCAAATGCGCCGAATACAACAGGTGTAGACCTTACAGTGAAATGCTTACTTACAAGCCGTTAAATAACAATGCAGTTTTAAGAAAATACCAAAAAAAAAGTAAGAGATAAGAATAACAAATAATTAAAGAGCAGCAGTAAATAACAATAGCGGGGCTATATACAGGGGGTACCGGTACAGAGTCAATGTGCGGGGGCACCGGTGTCGAGGTAATTGACTGCACGGCCATGCACACCATCATTAAGTTTGCTGATAACACAACAGTGGTAGGCCTGATCACCGACAACGATGAAACAGCCTCTACTTACATGTACATGTAGGTAGAGTTATTAAAGCCTCTTGGACCTAGACTTGGCACTCCGGTACCGCTTGCCGTGCGGTAGAAGAGAGAACAGTCTATGACTAGGGTGGCTGGAGTCTTTAACAATTTTTAGGGCCTTCCTCTGACATCGCCTTGTACAGAGGTCCTGGATGGCAGGAAGCTTGGCTCCGGTGATGTACTGGGCCGTACGCACTACCCTCTGTAGTGACCTTGCGGTCGGAGGCCATACCAGGCAGTGATGCAACCCGTCAGGATGCTCTCGATAGTGCAGCTGTAAAACCTTTTGAGGATCTGAGGACCCATGCCAAATGTTTTCAGTCTCCTGAGGGGGAATAGGTTTTGTTGTGCCCTCTTCACAACTGTCTTGGTGTGCTTGGACCATGTTAGTTTGTTGGTGATGTGGACGGCAAGGAACTTGAAGCTCTCAACCTGCTCCACTACAGCCCCGACGATGAGAATGGGGGCGTGCTCAGTCCTCCTTTTCCTGTAGTCCACAATCATCTCCTTTGTCTTGATCACGTTGAGGGACAGGTTGTTGTCCTTGCACCACACGGTCAGGTCTCTGACCTCCTCCCTATAGGCTGTCTCATCGTTGTCATTGATCAGGCCTACCACTGTTGTGCCATCAGCAAACGTAATGATGGTGTTGGGGTCGTGCCTGGCTGTGCAGTCATGAGTGAACAGGGAGTACAGGAGGGGACTGGGCACGGACCCCTGAGAGGCCCCCGTGTTGAGGTTCAGTGTGGCGGATGTGTTGTTACCTACCCTTACCACCTGTGGGCGGCCCATCAGGAAGTCTAAGATCCAGTTGCAGAGGGAGGTGTTTAGTCTCAGGGTCCTTAGCTTAGCGATGAATTTTGGGGGCACTATGGTGTTGAACGCTGAGCTGTAGTCCATTAATAGCATTCTCACATAGGTGTTCCTTTTATCCAGGTGGGAAAGGGCAGTGTGGAGTGCAATAGAGATTGGATCATCTGTGGATCTGTTTGGGCGGTATGCAAATTGGAGTTGGTTTAGGGTTTCTGGGATAATGGTGTTGATGTAAGCCATGGCCAGCCTTTCAAAGCATTTCATGGCTACAGACGTGAATGCTACGGGTCGGTAGTCATTTAGGCAGGTTACCTTAGTGTTCTTGGGCACAGGGACTATGGTGGTCTGCTTGAAACATGTTGGTATTACAGACTCAGACAGGGAGAGGTTGAACATGTCAGTGAAGACACTTGCCAGTTGGTCAGCGCATGCTCAGAGTATACGTCCTGGTAATCTGTCTGGCCCAGCGGCCTTGTGAATGTTGACCTGTTTATAAGTCTTACTCACATTGGCTGCAGAGAGTGTGATCACACAGTCGTCCGGAACAGCTGATGCTCTCATGCATGTTTCAGTGTTTCTTGCCTCGAAGCTTGCATAGAAGTTATTTAGCTTGTCTGGTAGGCTCGTGTCACTGGGCAGCTCTCAGCTGTGCTTCCCTTTGTAGCCTGTAATATTTTGCAAGCCCTGACACATCCGATGAGCGTCGGAGCCGGTGTAGTACAATTCGATCTTAGTCCTGTATTGACGCTTTGTCTGTTTGATGGTTTGTCGGAGGGCATAGCGGGATTTCTTATAAGCTTCCAGGTTCGAGTTCCGCTCCTTGAAAGCGGCAGCTCTACCCTTTAGCTCAGTGCGAATGTTGCCTGTAATCCATGGCTTCTGGTTGGGGTATGTACGTACAGTCACTGTGGGGACGACGTCCTCGATGCACTTATTAATAAAGCCAGTGACTGATGTGGTGTACTCCTCAATGCCATCGGAAGAATCCCGGAACATATTCCAGTCTGTGCTAGCAAAACAGTCCTTTAGTTTAGCATCTGCTTCATCTGACCACTTTTTTATAGACCGAGTCACTAGTGCTTCCTGCTTTAATTTTTGCTTGTAAGCAGGAATTAGGAGGATAGAGTTATGGTCAGATTTGCCCAAAGGAGGATGAGGGAGAGCTTGGTACGCATCTTTGTGTGTGGAGTTAAGGTGGCCTAGAATTGTTTTCCTCTGGTTGCACATTTAACATGCTGATAGAAATGAGGTAAAGCTGATTTAAGTTTCCCCGCATTAAAGTCCCCTGACCACTAGGAGTGCCGCCTCCAGATGAGCGTTTTCCTGTTTTCTTATGGCAGAATACAGCTCATTGAGTGTGGTTTTAGTGCCAGCCTCTGTCTGTGGTGGTTTGTAGCTACGAAAAATACAGATGATAGTGTAGATAGTGTGGTCTACAGCTTATCATGAGATACTCTACCTCTGGCGAGCAAAACCTTGAGACTTAGATATCGTGCACCAGCTATTGTTTACAAATATGCATAGGCCCCTGCCCCGTGTCTTACCAGAGGCTGCTGTTCTGTCCCGCTGATAGAGTGTATAACCCGCCAGCTGTATGTTCTTAATGTCGACGTTCTGCCACGACTCGGTGAAACATAAGATATTACAGTTTTTCATGCCCCGATGATAGGATATACGTGCTTTCAGTTTGTCTCATTTATTTTCCAGCGATTGAACGTTAGCTATCAGAACAGAAGGCAAGGGCAGATTAGCCACTCGTCGCCTGATCCTCACAAGGCATCCTGATCCCTTTCCGTGAAACCTACGTTTCCTTTTCCAGCGAATCACGGGGATCTGGGCCTGGTCGGGTGTCTGTAGTATATCCCTAGCGTCCGACTCATTGAAGAAGAACTCCTCATCCAATTTGAGGTGAGTAATCCCAGTTCTGATGTCCAGAAGCTCTTTTCGGTCATAAGAGACGATAGCAGCAACATTATGTACAAAAAAAGTTACGAACAACATGAAAAAACAAACAAATTAGCATGGTTGGTTAAGAACCGATAAGATTGCAGCCGTCCCCCCCGGCGCCATCTTGTATATATCCCCCTTTCCCTTTAGGGTATTGTGTGTAGATGGGTAAGAAAAAAAACATGAATTAATATATCAATATTTGAGCATAAAAGCATTTCCACCGTTATTTCTCACATAATTAATTGTCCAGCGTACTTTGTTTTGTCGACATTTGGAACGTTTACCGACAAGGCCTGTCGTGACATTTTTTTATGCAACATGTACTTTACTGGCATAAAAAGGTTGGATGGTAAACTGGTTAGAGTTAGAAAAAAGTTTTGTCCAAATCGGATGTTAGGTACAATATTTATTTCATATTATGAGTCCTATAAATTAAAATGGCCAATTTTGTTGCAATCAATTAGCTTAATTTCTCAGAGATCAAATTATATTTCAACAAAATGTTGCATGAATGCTAATCTTATCTGTTTCTAACAACCGTTATCTGTTTTTAACAACAATTTCAGAACCACCTGAGATGGTGGGTGTCGCAATCCTCTTTCTTGTTCTTTTTGAAGGGGAACGACCCTTTTGTGACGAATAATAATAATTAGATTTACCTTCAAATATAACTCACAGATATAAAATGACATTAAATGTGAAACAAAAAATGTAACAAGAGGACATGTTTATGCAAGTACAAGTGTCGCTTCATTAATGTGGCCTATTGACAAGCTGCCTCAGAATTGACCCTGTGGTGTTTGTAGCGTCGCTTCTCTGTATCGTATCACCATCACAACAGAAGCCCTATCATATATCGCTAAGTAAAGCTAAATGCTTGTAAGAAATATTAGTGTGCGTGTGTGTGTGTGTGTCAGACTGCTATATAAAACCACTTCAAGTTCAGTGTCATTGTATTTGGGGAGAGAGTTGATACCAAGCAGGACTGTCATGTACAAGGCCGTAAAAATGGATTTCACTGGGAGAAAAAATTGAACAAGCCTAAGGATAGTTTCTCTGGATTATGGATTGCTCTGAGCTGTTAAATGTTATTGCCTCTCCTTATTGAGAGATTACACTGAGCATCAACCTTTTACTCAAACTCAAGGGACAGTAAATCTGTTTTTGTAGGGAGATTGAGTCTGTTTTGTGATCATTTATTGCATTGATATCTACCACAATCCTTCAGCCATAGACAATCACAATGGCTTTACAAGACGTCAGTGGCTTTCAGGACACCCCTATGTCTCACAGGTGGAACACTCCTGCCTCACTATCTGGGCCTATGGGAGATACCACTCCTCTCCTGGACATGGCTGATGAAAGGAACCTTGGTTGGGAAAGGTTTAAATCATCTGAGAGAGATGGAGGGGTCCCTCTGCACTTTTTCATACCTACTCCTCAGAGCTCTGTTCCTTTCCGCTGTGACAACAGACACACGTCCCTTTCTTCCCTGTCCACCTCCTCATCACTGCCCACCCGCCGCCCATTCCCTTTGTCCCATGGAACCACTACCCTGGCCTTTGTGTTCCAAGGAGGTGTTATAGCAGCGGCAGACACACGTGCCAGCTGCTCAGGGCTTGTTGCCTGTCCCACTGCCCAGAAGATCCTGCCCATCCACTCCCATTTACTGGTCACCACTTCAGGCAGTGGAGCAGACTGCATGCTATGGGAGAGAATCCTTGCCAGAGAGATCCGCCTTTACCAGCTACGCCATGGCCGCCGCCTGTCAATCACTGGCTCTGCCAAGCTCCTCTCTCATATGCTGCACCCCTTTAAGGGGACTGATGTGTGTGTGGCAGCCACTCTTTGTGGCTGGGATGTAGAGGAGGTTAGGGTGGAGGAATTCAGGGGACAAAGAGTTGATAGGATGGGATCAGGCAGAGAAGACAGCATCTGTCCAGCAAAACGGCCCCTTGAAGAGACAGGAATATCAACTAGTGATGCTTGTAGTCAAGATGACTTGACTGACAGTGACTGGGAGAGAACAAGACATGCAGTAACTGACATGGACCTGACAAGATCCCCTGTCAGTGATCGTTGTGGCCCAAAGCTGTTCTATGTGTGCAGTGATGGCACCCGGCTGCAGGGAGAGCTCTTCTCGGTTGGCTCAGGTTCGCCTTATGCTTACGGAGTGCTGGATGGAGAGGTGCGGTGGAGCCTGAATGAGGAGGAGGCTATCTCATTGGCCAGAGAAGCTGTGTACAGGGCCACACACAGGGATGCATATTCAGGGAACTGTGTGGACCTTTTCCACATCACTGCCCAAGGATATTGCCGAAGAGACAGGGAGGATCTGAGAGAGGAGTACCACAGAGAGAGGGAGAGGGTGCTGAAGAGGGGAAAAGAAAGGGGAAAGAAAGAGAGCGAGGAAGATAAGAAATAGGGATTGATGAATAGGGAAGGGGGATGATTAGGGTTGGGGTTAGAGGGTAGGGGTAGATTTAGCCCATTCATTGATGCTAATTACCTTTATGAACGCATATCTTTTGGCCGGGGAGTTTTGTTAAAAGCCCTGACGCTCGTGCTGAACGTTAACATTCATTGCTTGCAGTACGGTTTTGGAAACATAAGGAACGTATCTTTCATATCAGCCATATTTCCATGTTACAGCACTTGTTTACAGAAAACAGATAGAAGACAGAGGCGACTACTTGTGCTAATTAGCTATCTGCGTCTCCGAACACCTGTGTGTGAACGGAAGACGGACGCCATAATCGTGTTGTCACTGAAAAATACTTTCGGTGGCAACTCTGTTAAAACTGGATAAAATAGTGTACAGTAAATGTAGCCTATATTTAGCATTTGTGAAATTATTTTGATGTGATATGAAAGTAGAGGACTTCATGTTTCTAGAACTGTACCGCAATTGAGAATTAATTCACGTTTAGATGGAGTATTTGGCTGTTTGGACTGCCAGAGCCAATTTGCCTAGAAACAGAACATGTCCTTGGACTATAGGGAGTAATTTTATGCTCCTTTAGTTCATTCTTGGGCTAGGGTAGATTAAGGAAAATATAAAGTAAATAAAATCACTGACCAATTTTTACAGAAAGTAAGGGAAATTAATCATTGGCCACTTTTTACAGAAAGTAAGGGAAATGCATGCAGAGATGGTGGGGCAGATACAGGGTGTGGGTGGAGAGGGAGAGAATGAAGAGGAAAGGTTGGCAACAAGAAAGGTATAAATTAGATGAGGGCTGCCACAGTCTGTCAGTGAGATACTACTTCTTCTTGGATTAGGTTTAACAGCGGTTGGCATCCTGCCAGTGCAATAGTGGCCGCTCTAAGATTTGGTGTCTTCGATTCAAAGAAGACAGAAAAGAAAGATGCCGGGAGTCATGCAACGTCTTTGGTCTTGACTCTAGGTGTGGGGAAGACGAGAGCAGTAGAGTGAGAGAAAATACAGAGCTGGAGTAAAATGGCAGAAGAGGAGTGGAAGCGGAGTTCGAATCGAGCGTCAAGCAAAGTTGGTGAAGATGAAAGTCCTGAATGGATAACAGCAATGTCCAACTGGAACAAAAAGGAAATGGTCTAAAATTGGAGTGAAGGATACGTCTACGAATGATAATGATTCGCTTCTTTTTTGGGGGGGGGCTTATTTTGATTTGTTGTATTTCTGAAGAACAGAGGAAGATTGCAGTGGGCCTCAAAAGAATCCGGACAACAGAAGTTGTGCTTTTAACTTCGGAGTAGAGCACCCGTCAAAGGAGTCATCTCAGGGGTGACGATGGATGTTCATGTTGAATACCTAAGGAGAATTCCTGGTGTGGTTGGTGCCCGGCTTCTGACTTGCTGGGTGAATGGAGAAAAGAAGAAAGTCTGTTGGTCCTGTTGTTTTTTGACAAAGAGCATCTACCTACGCATGTGAAGCTTGGTTATGTAAGATACACTGTTAGAGCTTTCGTTCCCAAACCACTGCAGTGTAAGAACTGTAAAGGATTGTTGTTTCAAGTGTGTGCAGACAAACAGAGTATACTGAAGAATTGTGTGTAGAAGGACGACGGTGTTGCAATTGTGGTGGGGTTAATGATCCCGAGTTCCTGGAGTGAAGGAGATTGAGTTGGCAAAAGTTAGAGCAATCAATCAAATCTCCTATGCGGAGGCGATAAAAATAATTGAGAAAACAAGTAATGCTAGTGAACTTAGGGTAGTGGATGCACCACAGCCTGTAGTAAAAGTTTGCAGCCAGTCAAACAATACCATGTGTGTTAAAAAGGTGGATTTTGTAGCGTTCATGGCCACAGTTATAAACTGTACGACTCAAGTCTCAAAGAAGTGTATGGAACTGGACATTGTGGCTGCAGCTGGAAAGTTTTTGAGACATAAGGATTTTACATCTGAAGACATGCAAGGGGTACTGGTGCCAGAAGAAGGCCTGCCCTCCGAGGCTCCCCTTGAGCCTGTGTAGGGATCAGATCTATTAATTTAACAGTAAAGTTGTTTGATTTATTTAATAAAATTTTAGGTATACACTACCGTTCAAAAGTTTGGGGTGACTTAGAAATGTTCTTTTTTTAAAAAAAATGTTTGTACTCCTCACTTCACAGAATAGCGGAAAATGGCTCTAACCAGAATAGAAAAAGGAGTGGGAGACCCCGGTGCACAACTGAGCAAGAGGAAAAGTACATTAGTGTCTAGTTTGAGAAACAGATGCCTCACAAGTCCTCAACTGGCAGCTTAAATAGTACAAGCAAAACACAGTCTCACATCAACAGGTGACTCCGGGATTTCTCACATGGAATAGCCTTCATTTCTCAGAACAAGAATAGACTGACGAGTTTCAGAAGGTCTCTGTTTCTGATTATTTTGAGCCTGTAATCGAACCCACAAATGCTGATGCTCCAGATACTCAACTAGTCTAAAGAGATCCAGTTTTATTGCTTCTTTAATCAGCACAACACTTTTCAGCTGTGCTAACATAATTACAAAAGGGTTTTCTAATGATCAATTCGCCTTTTAAAATTATAAACTTGGATTAGCTAACACAACGTGCCATTGAAACACAGGACTGAGATATTCCATAAAAAATCTGCAGTTTCCAGCTACAATAGTCATTTACAATATTAATAACCTCTACACTGTAAGATCAATTTGATGTTATTTTAATGGATAAAAAATTTGCTTTCCTTTCAAAAACAAGGACATTTCCAAGTGACCCCAAACTTTTGAATGATAGTATATATATATATATATACAAATGTATATATGTATATACTGCCGTTAAAAAAAATATATGTTATCCTCTCCCCATCCCGCACAGTAGGTGGCGGGATGCACATTAAATTGTGCAATAGCCAATATATAGAAGAAGAAGACGTGCGTGTTGGTTGAGCTCCAAAACACTTTCAAAGATGGCGTTGTCTAGTGTCTTGCAGAGTGAGTCTGCGGATTTTTCATTTAATATTGACCGGTCTTTTTCATTTGGTTGTGGATTCGGTCAGACCGACTTGGGCTTTGGGGCTGCACCGGGCGACAGACTTAATTTCGCCATAAAAGCTTCACTCGGCCCTGACGACAAGGACGGCCCGGAGAGGAAAATAGAATTTCTCCATGGGACTACCACCTTGGCTTTCAAAGTAAATTGAGATTGCTAGTTAAAGCCTATTTTTTTTTTTAAATGTAAAATAACTCACCCATGAACTCCGTGATATTGTATTTGATATTATCTTTAGCTAGCTATATTGGTGAAGTTTTCTTGACCTTCTTGCTGTGTCTGTTTTCAGTTTTCTTGATGGTTAGCTAGCTAGCATATGTTAGCCAGCCAGTTAGCGTGCCAATTGTGCTTGCTCATTGCCAACGTTAGCCAAGCTTGCAAGCTAGCTATTTAAATAACTGCCTACAGTAGCTTGACAACACTGACAGTTCTTCAGCTAGATTACCAGTTTGCTTTATCTAAATGTGTCACATACTAGCTAGTAGCCACAGTAGTTTATTTGCTTGGTATTTGTCAGTAATTTCAATTGCACGTAGCTAGTTATGTAGTTCAATCCAGGGCAAAAGTTACTTGCTAAGTATACATTACATACTGGTCTAAACTTTATGAGAATTTGTATCCTTCTAAAAGTGTTGGATCAACCTCTCTGTAGCAGGAAAAAAAACATCAGCTGACAGCCAGTAAGGCCACCAATCTCTCAAGTCAAGTGCAGCTGGCCCTCCCTAACTAACCTGAAATCCCATTTATCATAATTCCACAGTTCCAACATGGCGTCATCGTGGCGGTGGACTCTCGGGCCACGGCTGGCGCCTACATCGCCTCCCAGACCGTAAAGAAGGTGATAGAGATTAACCCGTACCTGCTGGGCACCATGGCTGGAGGTGCAGCTGACTGCAGCTTCTGGGAGCGCCTGCTGGCCCGCCAGTGTCGCGTCTATGAGCTTCGCAACAAGGAGCGCATCTCTGTGGCAGCTGCCTCCAAGCTTCTGGCCAATATGGTGTACCAGTATAAAGGCATGGGCCTCAGCATGGGCACCATGGTGTGTGGTTGGGACAAGAGGGGGCCAGGTAATTAGAACTCCTACACTCTGAGCACACATGTTACCCCAATTGACGTAGCTATGTTACAGTGGAACCCCAGTCATACCTGTACATGTATTTGTTTACACCATGATCCCGTGAACTAGCCAACTATGTAAACACTGTTTTCCCATACTCAAACCAAAGGTAGGCAACATACAGCATGATTTAGTAGCTGCTCAGAGTATGAGGTGTGTGTGTGTGTGTGTATATAGAGAGATATATATTTTTTTTTTACAGTGGTTCTTAATAGCAGTAGTTAGCAGGGATTGAGTGAACTTCTCCTGTCTCTGCTGTTTGTGAAAATGTTGACAAGACATCAGCTGTCAACAGTTACCAACACAGTTCATAAAGTAGGCTAAGTACTGGATTAAGTGCATTTTGGTTGTCTCCCACTAGATGGCATTGCTGTCACACTTGCTTACTTTTGTGGATTTGTCTTGTGTTTTTAGATGCTGTGCGGTAAGAGTCAGTAGCCTACATTACATTACATGTGCTTAAAGAGGGCTGCACCGTGACGAGATTGATAGGGCTGGGACTGTGGGCCAAAGAGAGCCGGCGTGGTGATTGACGCAAGGTCTCGGCCTGGACAATTGGGTCGCATGCATAAAGTGGTTCAGCTTGATCGATGAGCTTGGTTCACAGAGTGGGGAGTATGTGTGGACAATAACAGGCTTCCAGACTTCCTGGGACCTAGGTGACTCATATTAAATCCTGCAATCAATCGCGGGAATAATGATCCCACTATAAGTGCAATAGGAATGGTGGCAGCTTCAATGCCAGTGATTGAATGGAGGTTAATGTCATCTAAATTAAATCAATCTCGATTAAGAGAAAGCTCGTTAGCGGCTACAATGATGTCAAGCACTGTTATTCTGGTGATATAAGGGTCTTAAGTGGCACAAGAAATATATCTAATAAAGTACAGTTAAGATCTTGACTAATATAACTGTAATAACATTCAATGCCATGACCATCATATGGTGAACAGGCTTAGTGCCTGGTAATAATGTTCAATGCCATGACTCGTAATGGTGAACAGGTTTTGTGCCTGGTAATAACATTCAATGACATGACTCGTAATGGTGAACAGGCTTAGTGCCTGGCTGCTAGATGGTGTGAGTTAACGCACTCCTCTCGTGGTCGTGTTCTGTCACCTCTAGGACACAAATCATCTCATGTTTTGTGATCAGTGGACTTAAAGTAACTGTCCTGTGAAATATTCTGTTAACTCGTATCCAAATAATGTTGTTGACTCGTACTATACTCCTATTTGTGGCTAAAGCATAACTTGGAGAAAAACAATTCAAAAGCAAGAATATTTTTAATGACACACATTCTGTACGCCCACACCATTCCAACATTATTAACATACTTAATTACAATTTTTTGGGGAGGAAAACTTTCAGAAATCTGGGAACATTGAACAGTTACTTTTAAAGGGTAAGCGTCATAAAATGGAGAGAGACTAGATGATGCATTGACGGCCAAGTTACTGCACTGTAATACCAAACCACATAGGCTCCTGAAGTGAGTGAGTCAGTGGATTTGCACAGGTAGCAGGAGCTGCACAGTATAGGTAAGCTGCTGTTCCCTAGTGAGGCTGAGCATCTGTTTTTGAAGCCCCTGGCCTCCTTTCCCTTAGAGCGGAGTCAGGGATGGGTTTAAGTGAGACAGACACATTCAGACAGACACTGCTCGTCCGTCTGATGCCAGCCCCTGCTCTTCTGAAGGCTGTCACTGACATTCCTCAGCGCTGACATGAAAAGATCTAGAGCTTAACCGCCTGTCACCTAGCTGGTGGAGTGGAAGGCGAGGCGCTATGCCGGAACGTTCTGCCGTTCGCAGCCCGCCGCCTTCCTGCAGGTTTATGTAGGCTCATGAATTTAAGCCCTTTTGTTCTGCCATGATGAGCGTCTCCCTCTCCCCTCATCTTCTGTGCCGCTTCTCAGTGACGCACTCTCCCTCCCCCTCTGTCATCCCAATCTACATTCCTGCGTTCTCTACATAGATCCCAGATGTGTTATGGATGTGGAGGTGTTGGTGCTTTTATCCCTGCCTGGCCCCGAAGAGCCACCCTCCTCCTTCCTCCCTTCCTCTTTGCATGAGTGGCTGCCTTTAGAAAAGTCTCTTCTATTACATTTTTAACCAGTCCTCCTCAGTCTTCAGAGTTGCAGCTCCAAAATGGCAAATTATCCTGGCGCATAGGCAGGAGCTTAGTGATTATCAGAGAGAGCTAACGACGCGTATAGAAGGTGCAATTTGCCAGTTGAAAGCAATTGTGACTTCTTAGAGCGATTTCTTAAAGAAGTGTGCTTTAATATGCTGTCCTTAACTGGCCTGGGAGCTGTACTCTGTGGCCTATCATTGGGAGGATTTGTGTGCACTTTAAGTGTATACGGTTCGTGTGTGTGTGTGTGTGTGTGTGTGTGTGTGTGTGAGAGATTCACAATTATCATAGGTTCATGTTTTGATGGTGTTGAGAGAACAGGCTTTTTCCCTCCCTGATTCACCATCTGTAGGTTGGCTCTGGTGGAACAGCACAGGCTGGTGGGGCTAGTCACTGCTGCTGCGTCACTGTGATCAAGCCCTCTGCGTGTGTCACATTGGGGAACAAACTGTCTCAAGTCATCCTTGCAAATACACCAGCCTGAATTTTGTGTTTGTATGTCTGCTTGCATTAAAGTGTAGCGTGTGAGTGTGTGTATCTGAATATGGTTGTGATTTTGTTCTTTTGTTTTTTCCATCTTTCCTCTTGAGTTCGGGTCACCTGCTTGGCCCGGTATGGGTCGATAGTTAATTTGGGTGTGTTGGGAGGTATCAATAAGGCCTAGAGCAGCGCCCCGGGGTAGACAGGCAGGCAGTGTGTCGGGATGTGCCTCGTCAGCAGGTTCTGCTGGGCTTGGTTTACTCTAAGAGGATGCAGCTGTTCACATTCCCTCTGGAGGGCACCGCACGGTGTGTGCACTTGGATCTATTACATGTTTGTGTGTGAGAGAGAAGTGTGTGTGTGGATGGTAGGGCTGTCCCTAACAAAAAAAAATTATTATAATCTTGGTCGACCAAGAGTTGTCTGTTCTTTCAACCAAGCGATTGGTAGACATTTAAAGTGTATTTTTATTTATATATATATACTGTGTGTGTGTGTATGTGTGTGTGTGTGTATATATATATATATATAATCACATCCTATGTTTTATAAAAATCAGCTATATGTAGGCTACTGAGCTTGCCTGATGCTTTAAGCACTGTGATTTAAAAATGAAGTAAAACAAATTACTAATGAGGGAGCCCGAGATCAATATAGCCTAACCAGATGAAAAAAACCTGTTCCCAACCCCCCTCCTCCCGCTGCTGCTGGCCTTCGCAGATTCAGCCATTATGCTCCTGAAGTTGCCGGTAATAGCCTACACCAGCGGTTTGGAGTGTCAAGTTATCGTACCATTTCTACTGATCTGCGTGCAAGTTATGATTTTCATATGCACATTTTCGTGGAACAGTTTCATTTAATTTATAAGTCTATATATCTCAAAATAAATGTCATGTGGTTAATCAAAATTATATCTAAATGAAATTGATACAAATCAAAAAAAAACTGCTATTGCCATTTGCCAATATGTAACAATAGCCTACATAAAGCCAACAAATAAAAACATTGCAGCCTGGAGAAAATATCCTGATTAAAAATAAATCGCATTGGCTACACATGGCTTGTCTGCAAGGAACTTGCAACATTGTATCAACTTGGTCCAGACTAAAGCTTGTGCTAGGGAACTTGCAACATTGTATCAAATATTCAGTGACCTCAGGACAGACACACAGCTGTAGGCTATTTGCACAAGGTATAAGAAGTAATCAGGAAGGCCTTTTTATGACGTTTCCACCGGATCAGAGCTTGACACTTAATTTCTTCCCCCTTTCATGCGGAGAGCTAGAAAGATTTTTCAAATAGGCCAAGTTGAGGAAATATTGTAATTCTCAATGGATGTAAAAACAGACTGCTTACTTGCTGTTTGAGGCAAAGAAAAAAATACTTTTAGAAGCTCCACGGTGATGGTGAGTTAATACAATCAGAAATGATATTAGATCCTCAAATAGGCACATTATAGGCCTACATTTGCGCGCAGGCCAGGTAGCTTAGGCCTACTTCTATGCATAATCAGGTGCGCGTCCTTACTCAAGATAGACAGGAGCGCTCCAAACCAAAAGACAAATTGACAACTCTTAAATGGAATGAAATAAACCAAAACGTGTTTCTCACAAGTGTAGCCTAGGTTGTGTTCTGCAAAGATATGTCCACTCCTACAATGAACGGTAAGACTGTAATAATATATTGAATGCATTAACAGAAATTACTAAAAACAAACTTTGTAGATTAGAAAGGATGGGAATTAACGGTAAATGTACTACTGGTGATACTGGTGTACCATCCCTGCGGCCTCCACATTGCATTAGTCCACTCAGACAGGTGTGAATCAGACCGGAGTCTTGTGTGCCATTAAAATGTAAAAAAAAATAAAATATGTATATAGTGCATAAGGGAAATATTCAGAACCCCTTACTTTTTTAACATTTTGTTACGTTACAGCCGTATTCTAAAATGTATTACATTTTTTCCCTGATCAATCTACACACAATATCCCATAATGACGTAGCAAAAAAGGGTTTTAGAAGTCTTAGCAAATGTATTACAAAAAAATAAAAACTGAAATGACATTTTACATAAGTATTCAGACCCTTTACTCAGTACTTTGAAGCACCTTTGGCAGCAATTACATCTTTGAGTCTTCTTGAGTATGATGCTCCAAGCTTGGCACACCTGTATTTGGGGAGTTTCTCCCATTCTTGTCTGCAGATCCTCTCAAGCTCTGTCAGGTTGGATGAGGAGTGTCGCTGCAGAGCTATTTTCAGGTCTTTCCAGAGATGTTTGATTTGGTTCAAGTTTGTCCTTGAGAGGCCCAGCCAGAGCCCATTCAGAGACTTGTCCCGAAGCCACTCCTGCGTTTTCTTGGCTGTGTGCTTAGTGTTGTTGTCCTGTTGGAAGTGAACCTTTGCCCCAGTCTGAAGTCTTGAGTGCTCTGGAGCAGGTTTTCATCAAGGATCTTTCTGCACTTTGCGCTGTTCATTTTTCCCTCGAACCTGAGTAGTCTCCTAGCCCCTGCCGCTAAAAAACATCCCCACGGCGTGATGCTGCTACCACCACGCTTCACCATAGGGATGATGCCAGTTTTCCTCCAGATGTGGCTCTTGGTTTCATCAGACCAGATAAACTTGTTTCTTATGGTCAGAGTCCTTTAGGTGCCTTCTGGAAAACTCCAAGCAGGCTGTTATGTGCCTTTTACTGAGGAGTGGCTTCCGTCTGGCCACTCTACCATAAATACCTGATTGGTGAAGTGCTGCAGAGATGATTGTCCTTCTGGAAGGTTCTCCCATCTCCCCAGAGGAACTCTGGAGCTCTATCAGAGTGACCATCAGGTTCTTGGACACCTCCCTGACCAAGGCCATTCTCCCCCGATTGCTCAGTTTGACAGGCCGGCCAGCTCTAGGAAGAGTCTTGGCTGTTCCAAACTTCTTCCGTTTAAGAATGATGGAGGCCACTGTGTTCTTGGGGACCTTCAATGCAGCAGAAATGTTTTGGTACCCATCCCCAGATCTGTGCCTTGACACAATCCTGTCTCGGAGCTCTACGAACAATTCCTTGGACATCATGGCTTTGCTCTGACATGCACTGTCAACTGTGGGACCTTCTATATAGATGTGTGTGTGCCTTTTCCAATCATGTCCAGTCAATTGAATTTACCACAGGTGGACTCCAAGTTGTCGAAACATCTCAAGGACGATCAATGGAAACAGGATGCACCTGAGCTCAATTTTGAGGCTCGTATCAAAGGGTCTGAATACTTATGTCAATAAGGTATTTCTTTTTTAGAAGTCTGCCATTTCTAAGGCTGTTTTCACTTTATTATGGGGTATTGTGTGTAGGTAGATTGATTAAGGGGAAAAACTGTATTTAATACATAAGGCTGTAAGGTAGCAATGTGGAAAAAGTCAAGGAGCCTGAATACTTTCCGAATTGGGGGGGGGGGGTGTGTTTAATTTTTCCACTGCTAGTCTAAAAGATTCTCGGCCGACCAACAGCCTGTCCACTAAATGGGGTCAGCCCTAGTGTGTAGCATACACCTCAATTTCCCTGACACAGTTTGACACCTGATTCCGGAAGTCTGTTAAATTAACCCACTTTACCTTGCTCTCCTCCTACCCCTCTCTGAATGTCAGATGGTACAGACTGACTCCTGTCTCTCTGCCTCCTCAGGGTTGTACTACGTGGACTCGGAGGGGAACCGTGTGTGTGGGGACCTGTTTGCAGTGGGCTCTGGGTCCATGTATGCGTACGGTGTGGTGGACAGCGGGCTGAGACAGGATCTGTCTGTGGAGGAGGCGTGTGAGCTGGGCCGCAGGGCTATCTACCAGGCCACGTACCGAGATGCCTACAGCGGAGGACAGGTCAACCTGTACCACGTCCACAGTGAGGGCTGGACCAGAGTGTCCCAGGAAGACGTATTGAAGCTGCACCACCAGTACCAAGAACCAAAGAAATAGAGAGGGGAGGGAGGAATGGTCGGAGGAGATGGAGGGAGGGTGTTGTAGTTTCTCTGTCAAGAGTTTTTGAGAATTGTAAAAATTAGGCATGGTTGATAAGGATATAGCAATAATTTTCTTCCGTTTTTGATTAATTTCACTTACACGTCTGTTTTGGTGTACTTTCAGATATGTTCCTAGCTAATTTAAATGTTTGAACATTTTTCCCAAAAAATGGGCTGCAGTTCCCCCACACAGTGTTTGATATGGGGGGGGGGGTCAATATACGGCTCACTCAGTCTTGGAGTAGTCTCTCTTACACGGTTATAGCTCTACCTTGTAACCACAACTGGGAAAGCAAATCTTTTCTCAATAAACCCTGAGATGTTTTTTCAGCTTGGAATGTTTCTTTTTATTTGTCCTCTCGTTTTTGCTCCTGTGTTTACTGTAGATGTATGTTATTCATGTACACAACATGTTCTCACCTCTGTCATTTCATATTTTACCTTGACATTGCTCCTTTCCCCAAAATTTTCATTTTGGCATCTGCATCTGAGATCCTGATGTGTTCTGTTCCTCTACTGACAGCGACCCTTCAACCCTGCTCTGTGATCATTGGGGAGTAGCTGCAGTGTTTTACCTTTTTAAACCATAGGAGTTTCTAATTACATATCTATCACTAATTGTGCTTCCTGTGTGGATAGTGTATTTTCCCCTCATGTGTAACTTCCCCTCCACTGGTTTAGCAACGATTTCTTTCTTTAATTGGAAGGGAAATGTATTGTTTAATTTCTCTCCGACACACTTAGCTTCTCAATGCTAATGTTATGTGCCGCTCTCACTGCTTTACAATGTAACGATCTGTGTTGGGCTGTGAGGCCCTTCAGCGGTTTTATGGGCGGGAAACAAAGGCAATGGGTAGACGTCTAAGCCCCTGCACCTTCCAGCCAGGGTTAGAATCTAGTTTCACATGTGGATAGTTGGCAGATGGGATTTCAATAAATCTAAACGAGCCTTCCTTTCCAGCGCTCTGCTCTGAGTAAAATGAAGAGATGAGAATTGCACCCTCACAATGGCACTGCGTGTCGAGCTGGATTCATACAGAGCATTTAACTTACTGGTTAGTGGACCACTGATGTGATGACAGCAAGTTAATGAGTGAGCGAAGACTACTTTAAGGATAAGTGCAAGATTCATAATTCAAATATTAAACTAATCTTGGTCTTCTCTTTCCAACATGATGAACTTGAGTGTGTAGAAGAACTGGAATGGAACAAAAGCTTGTACAACATGACGGGCTGTGGCCCGTCATGACCGAAGGCCTCCACCAGTGGAGGAGGAACGGTAGGACCGTCCTCAGTGAATTTCATAATTTAAATAATGAAACAAAGTTATCCTTTTAATATAAAACCATACTAAATATATTCACGTCACCAAATAATTCATTAAAATACTGTTTTGGAAGGAAGGTCTACAGTAGCCTCAACAGCACTCTGTAGCGTAGCATGGAGGACAGCTAGTTTCTGTCCTCTAGGTACATTGACTTCAATTCAAAACCTAGGAGGCTCGTGGTTCTCACCCCTTTCCGTGAACTTACACAGTAATTATGACAACCTCCGGAGGATGTCCTCCAACCTATCAGCTCTTGCAACATGAACTGACATGTTGTCCACCCAATCAAAGGAACAGAATGAATCTGGTACTGAAAGCATAAGCTACAGCTAGCTAACACTGCAGTGCATAAAATGTGGTGAGTTGACTCAAAGAGAGAGAAAGATAATAGTTGAACAGTTTTGAACAAATACTTTTCTGAAGAAATGAAGAACCAAGAGAGAGAGCTAGTTATATTTTGTTGTATTTTTTCACATTCACGTAGCTAGTGAATGCAGCTAGCTAATCTCTTGAAAAAATTGATCAAACAGAGAGGCACGCTATGTTATCTACCTGGCTATGGCTATCCAACACTGGAACTCTTCCAAGTCAAGGCAAGCTTTTGGTTTTATGAATGTATTGCCACCGGGGTCTGCTGTTGTAACTGCTTGCTAACTGTACACTTTACTGCATGATTGTAGCGGGTTTACTAACACGTTAGTTCTAGTTGCTATGTTGACCGTGACGTAAGCTAATAGGGTGACAGCGATGTAGGCTGTGCCTAGCGGTTAGCAGTTATGATATGAAGGTTTGGTTTGGAAAGTTTTTTTCCGCCTGGTCACAGACAGATGTGTTGTGTACTGAAGTCCACAAGTTGGAGGAAAAGGTAAGAGGAGGAGAGCTTGTAGATGCGAGAAGGAATTATATAACAAACAAATGATCATGCTTTTTGTATGTGGCTGCTATTGAAGTGAACTGTTTGTGTGTGATCAGGGATGTATTCATTTTGCCAATTCTGTTGAAAAACTTTTCTTAAACGGATCGAAATGGGGATAAACATACTACCTGAATTTGAATACCAGTTGTTTGCAACTGTTGGACTAATGATTACACCCTAGATCCGCTAGATGCAGGGAAGAGTGTGCAAGGCGGTACTCAATGTCACTGTCACCTTGATTACAAAGATTTCTCTCGAACTACATTGTAAACTTTCATTCATAGGCTAGGTTGTTGCAACCTCATGATGGGTATAGGGAAAATTTGAGTTATGTAGTAGCCAAAACCTATTAATGTTACATTGAGCTGGGTGAATGGAATATGAATGACAGTCATCCAATATGCTGTAATAGAAATGAGCCTTTCTCATAAAAAATGTATCGTCTTCCCTCATCTTAAACGGCACCGACTGCCACTGGTCTCCGCACCGACTGCCACTGGTCTCCACCCGTGGTATAGGGCCATTTAGCTGGCAATTTAAGGGACATTTTTCAGTTTCACCATCTCATGATTTGCTCTCTCCACTCTTATAATGCTTTAAAATTGACTACTGGATGGTGACATGGGGACAGTGTGACAAATGGTGAAAATAACATTGTGTATGAACCTAAATAACAAAGAATTTTGAAAAAGACCAGCTGGTGAATGGCGACATAGGAAGGTGCCAGCACAATGATTTTCACAGTGTCAGAAAATAACCTCTATGCCCACGTTATGCCATCTGTCAGGTGGTCCTATGTGATTTTGGTCTCAGCTACCAGATCCGATTAGGGGCGAGGCTCCTGGGGGAGGCCAGTCTGTTAGATGAACACAGATCCACTTCAAACTGAATAGCTCCTGTGGATGGTCCTGGATGGTCCTGTTTAGCTCAGTCGATGGAGCAATGGTGCTTGCAACGCCAATGGTCGTGGGTTCGATTTCTGCGGCGACCACCCATACGTAAAATCAAATCAAAATCAAATGTATTTATAAAGCCCTTCTTACATCAGCTGATGTCACAGAGTGCTGTACAGTAAAATGTATGCACGCATGACTGTAAGCCGTTTTGGATAAAAGTACTAAAATGGAATATACATTGCCTTCAGAAAGTATTCACACCCCTTGACTTTTTCCAAATGTTGTTGTGTTACAGCTTTAATTTATAGATTAAATTGAGATTTAGTGTCACACAAATACCCCATAATGTCAAAGTGGAATTATATTTTTAGAAGTATTTACAAATTAATTACAAATGAAAAGCTGAAATTTCTCAAGACAATCAGTATTCAACCCCTTTGTTATGGTAAGCCTAAATAAGTGCAGGAGTATAAAATTACCTTAAGTCATATAATAGGTTGCATGGACTCACTCTGTGTGCAATAATAGTGTTTAACATGATTTTTTAATCACTACCTCATCTCTGTACCACACATATACAATTATCTTTAAGGCCCCTCAGTCGAGCAGTGAACTTCAAACACAGATTCCATCACAAAGACCAGGGAGGTTTTCCAATGCCTTGCAAAGAAGGACACCTATTGGTAGTTACCTTTTTATTTTATTTTTTGTCAGACATTGAATATCCCTTTGAGCATGGTGAAGTTATGAATTACACTTTGGATGGTATCTCAATACACCCAGTCACTAATAAGATACAGGCGTCAGTTGCCGGAGAGGAAAGAAACCTCACAGGGGTTTCACCATGAGGCAATGGTCACTTTAAAACAGTTACATAGTTTAATGGCTGTGATAGGAGAAAACTGAGGATGGATAAAACACATTGTAGTTACTCTAATTCTAGCCTAAATGACATAGTGAAAAGAAGGAAGCTTGTACAGAACAAATATATTCCAAACCATGCATCTTCTTCGTAATAAAGCACTAAAGTAAAACTGCAAAAAATGTGGCAAAGAAATGTACTTTATGTCCTGAATACAAAGCGTTATGTTTGGGCCAAATCCAACACAACACATCATTGAGTACCACTCTTCATATTTTCAATCATGGTGGTGGCTGCGTTATGTTTGGGCCAAATCCAACACAACGCATCATTGAGTACCACTCTTCATATTTTCAAGCATGGTGGTGGCTGCATCATGTTATGGGAATACTCATTAACAAGGACTAGGGAGTTTTTTGGGATAAGAAGAAACGGAATAGAGCTAAGCACATGTAAAATCCTAGAGGAAAACATGGTTCAGTCTGGTTCATTCTGCTTTCCAACAGACACTCGGAGACAAATTCACCTTTCAGCAAAACAATAACCGAAAACACAAGGCTAAATATACACTGGAGTTGCTTACCAAGACAACATTGAATGTCCCTGAGTGGCCTAGTTACAGTTTTGACTTAAATTGTCTTGAAAAGCTATGGCAAGACTTGAAAATGGCTGTCTAGCATTGATCAACAACCAACTTGACAGAGCTTGAAGAATAACATTTTTTATAATGTGCAAATATTGTACAATCCAGATGTGCAAAGCTCTGAGACTCAAAGCTGTATTTACTGTCAAACATGTATTGACTCAGGGGTGTGAATAATTATGTAAATTAGATACTTCTGTATTTTAATTTCAGTAGATTAGCAAAAATGTCTAAAAACATGTATTCACTTTGTCATTATTGGGTTTTGGGATGAAAAAAGCAATGTAATCAATTTTGAATTCAGGCTATAACAACAACAAAATGTGGAATAAGTCAAGGGGTATGAATAGGTAGAAGCTCAGAGATCAAAGAGAAAAACAATGATAAGCATGTGTGCCTTTGGTGATGAATGAGTGTACCAGAGTAAAAACATGTTATTATTTATTTTTCTCTCATCCTTGATGCTGTACCAGGATCGACAAAACAAATGAGAAGTCTATTTGGCTGAGGTAATGACTCTGGGCGCGCTGTCTTGTGTCCACCCTGAAGGCTCTCCGCGCGTCTGGTAAGCCTAATCAGCAGGCTCGAGTCCTTAAACGCGCGCCAGTTTATGACAAACAGCAGAGCTGGCGCGAGGGATAATTGCGTTTGTGCTTCTTGCGCATCCCTATCCTCGGTCGTGCAAGAGGCTGCTGCTCCCTCGCCTCATTTGAGAGGTGCCGTTTTTCATTTCTCTGCGGCTCTCAGGCGGCACTCTTGTCATTCCTGTCACGTGCTGCTGGTCTCCTCGAGACTGTTTTTCCTCTCCACAACATTGTTTTTGACAATGGCTTTTCTGTCAAATAATTCAGCGGCAGGAATGAATAACTCCTCACTGAGAAAACATTGCCATCCTTTAAGTGTGGTCTAACAGGTCTGGTCCATTCTGAGTCAGTCCTTGTCATTTTCAGAGGCAGGTTTGTAGGCACTTTTAGTTTGCTGCTCCCCCACTGCTGTGCGTGTTGTTCTCATGATGGCGATGGTGACAATGATAGCCCCACTAATAGCACAGTGTGTCCCAGAGGAACCCTGGTGCTCAGGGCAGTTTAAACCTTGGCATGACACCTGACTGCATAAATGTGGCATGTCTGTTTGTTTCATCGTCAGCAGCAGAGATTCCTGGCCTCCCAGGCAAACAGACACGGGGTCAAGAGACGTGCTAAAGGCAGTAAAAGCGATGGTCTCTGCGGTGTTCAGTCCACTTACTCCCGTGTGGCGCTTGTTTTTATTGCCGCGTCCTTTATGGGTGGTCACTAGTTACCACAGCCACGTCATAATTATGACAAAACCCCGCCTATTTCTACTATTTATCTTCTTAACATCAGATTTTAAACCTAACCTTAACCACACTCTAACCTTATGCCTAACTCTAACCTTAAATTAAGACCAAAAATAAAATGTTTTTTTTCATGATTTTTACAATATAGCCTATTTTAACTTTGTGGCTGTGGTAACTAGGGACAACCTTTATTATGTGGTGACCATCATGCCCTGTAGGACTGGGAGTGGATTGCTCCTCCTTGATGCTTGTTTTTTCAGGGTATCAAAAGGTTTTTGAGTGCCTGCTGGTTTTAGTGCTTGGTATTGTTTGTATGAACTAACATTTTCAAAACTAACAAATGCAAAACCCTTTTTGTAATTTTGTACATGGCAGTGTGGTGGAGGGAGCAAACGCTGATAATATTCATGTATCCAACATCAAACGACCAGTTTATGACATACACAATTAAATGGAGTTCAGTTTAGATTCATCACATTATCGGCTGTACTTATGGAAATAGGCTAGCTCTCTGCCTGCCTGTCTGTCTGCTTGTGGGAAGGGAAGGGTGAAGTAAAGTACAGTGTTTTTGGAGGTTTCAAGTGTCTCGGAGGACTGCAGGGTTTTTGACATTCATCGGCAGGCCTCTGCAGGCCCAACTCAGCCAGGGCCAGACTCTGCACCGAGGCGTGAAGTCCTCTTTCTTCTCCTAGATTTCCACTGAATCTCCCCCAGGACGACCTCGGCCCATCGTCCACCTTCCCTTTTACCTCCCCAGGCCCATCGTCCACCTTCCCTTTTACCTCCCCAGGCCCATCCAGGCCCAGTCCGATCAATGCCATCTTCCCCCTGGCCTGAACGCCCACCCGGTACGTCGTGGGAAGGGGAGGCATTCATTTTAACACTCCAGGGCTCATTACTCAGGTCCAGCCCCTCGGCTTCCTGCCTCTTTACTGAGTCTGCAATTGTAATTCAGGCTGGAAGTGGATGTGAGGTTAATGAGTGAGGATACGGAGAGGAGGACACCATTGACAGATGATTGACAGAGGTTCTAGTGCAGGGGTCAGCAACAGGTGGCCCATCGGCCAAAACCGGCCTGTAAATGTCCCCCCCAAAGTAAAAAAAAATCACCAGGAATTCAGCAAAAAAAAAAATCATATAGGAAATCTTTTCAAGTATTCCTATGACTAAAGAGACGATCGCATATGTCTCAATGTAATCAACATATGAAATGATTGTTATTTTCAAATATAATCTATTTTTGGGCTTAGTTGTAGTCAATTTGCAGTGTGCAAATTATTATAATTGTGTTCCCGGCCCCCCGACCATCAGCTCCGACAAAAATCGTCCCGTGGCTGAATGTAGTTACCTTCCCCTGTTCTAATGGTGTCTGTTTAAGTCCCCACTCACACAGAAACACATGTATGGTAATGTATGGCACCTTATTCCTAATATAGTGCACTACTTCTGGTCAAAAGTAGTGCACTATATAGGAATATGGTGACATTTGAGACAGTCTATGACTGTTCTCCGACGCGGACAGGAGGAAACTTATAGAAGGACCAGGTCAGCAGATCATGGGAGCTTAGATTGCAGTATGAGTCACATCGACTCTGTGTCTGGACACTGTAATGATAGGAATAATGACAGTTACTACAAAGACTATTATAGAAATTATTGAAGAGCGTGATATAGATTATGAGACTGCGTGGGTATTGAATGGATTGTATAATGAATATGATCATTTACAATATGTGATTGTAGTAACCTGAGAATAAAGTTTCAATTACAATGTAATAAGTTAAGAAAGTTATGGAAATCAGGATTTCAATGGTATGAGTGAACAGTGTTATGGAGAGGTATTTATGTTGTTTATAACAGACAAAATAAAAGTGCAGTGGTGTATACATTTTTTCAGAATCCTTTTCTGATCCAACTCTGTCTTTGCCTTCTACAGCTCTCTGCCCTTGCTTTTCACTCTTTATCTCTCTCTCTCGCTCTCTTCTTGCCCTTTTCTGGCCCTTTTCTCTCTGTCCTCTAATTCTCAGTCTTTATCTCTCTCTCTCTCTTCTTGCCCTATTCTGGCCCCTTTCTCTCTGTCCTCTAATTCTCAGTCTTTATCTCACCCCTCTCTCTCTCTTTCTTTCTTCTTGCCCTTTCCTGGGCCTTTGCTCTCTCTTCTTGTCTAGTCTCTTCCTTTTGACAGCTGGAGTGCCACAACCTCAAACAACCAGCAGTCTGGCCCTTCGATGGTATTCAGTCTCTGATGTTAAGCTCCCTCGTCTGCACTGCAGCAGAAAGCCGAACAAATATTTATCCGCTGTCTCCCCCCTCTCTCACCTACCATTTTTGTCACAGTCCCCATATCCCTCTTATTCACTGTCCCCTCTCTCAGCTCTTTCTCTCTTTTTTCTCTCTCCCATTCCCTCTCTGAATCCCAATCTCCCTTTTCCTCCCCTCTAATTCCCTTGCCCATGCCTCTCTCAATCCCTCTCCCCTCCTGTTCTCTCTGCCCGTGTCCCTTCCTCCCCCTCTCTCCCTTTCCCCTGTCTCTCCCCCCTCCCTTTCTCAACCTTTTCCCCATCTTCTCTCTCTCACCCCCCCTCTATCTCTTCTCTCAGGATAGATCTCCTCTCATTACATTGATGGTGGTGATGATTCAGTTCACTAGCTCTCTGCTCTCTTCTCTCCCCAGTGCCTTTCCAAGGCCTTTTTCAGCAGTCTGCTCATGTAGCCCTTTTCTCTTCAAGGGCACAGTGGCAGCATGGCGCCTGGTCCTCTGCCCCTCTGCCCTGTGGATCAAACGTTGGCACCACATACCGCATGACCATTAACCCTAGTAAGCATTGCTACCTATCCGCCTTCAACCACATTCAATACTTTTAACTATGTGAACTATAACACATGCAATACATTAGCATGGGATCCTTCTTGTTCCTCTATGATAATGTTGTTTGTGTCTGTTTAATTAATCTCTACATCTATTTCCCTCTTATGTCATACATTTCTCTGTGTGAGGGATTTATGTTGCCAATATCTGTAGTGTCTTACCTGTGATCCTCATGGCTGCTCATTACCGATGTTACCTTGATCTAACGGCTCGTATGGCTGGCCTTATGTGAGCCTTATTATGGTCCCTTGTTTCTGATCTTTACTGAGTAGAGTACTGCCTCTGCCTCTCTGCCTGGCTAGTTACTGTCCCTCTCGCTCGATTGTTCTAAAGCACTGCCTTCTCTATTGTTCTAAAGCACTGCCTTGTAAAGCTGCTCTGCTCTGGTATTTTTACTGCGGCTCCATGTTGTCAGTCCTTCACCAGCGTCATTCCCTAACATGAAACATTAAAGGCTTTTTCTCACTGTTCTTGTTTGCTGCTTTCATCTGTTTACCGGTTTACTGCAATCAGTTCCAGGACCTCTCGTATTACTCCCACAAAGAGTCTTAGACACACACACACACACGCTTCATCTGTTCTTGATCTCTCTCCCTTCTCACACACATACACAGTCTGGTTAAATGGTAGGATTAATTAATTAATTAATTAATTAATTAATTAATTAATCGGTTTGTTTGTTTCACCTGAGTCTTGTAATGCCAAGCTCTGATCCGGCTGATGTAGCCTTGGCTTTCATCTCACTAATTGGCATATCTGAGCTCAGTTGGGATCCCACCAGAGGGCTGTGTGATTTTGCCAGGCAGGCAGGGCTCAGCCAGCGAGGAGTTAAATGCTGAGTGTGTTTAATGAAGGGTTAAAGCAGCAGATGAGAGGACAGGGCAGGAGGTCCTCGTCTCTACACTTCTCCTCGTCCGTCTGCTCCGAGACAGCTAGGTAGAGCTGGGCCGCCCAGGGCGATGGGGGCAAGGTGGGGGGAGGGAGGTGATGTGGTGTGTGTGTAATGGCAAGACTGCTCTTGGGTGCAAGGATGTTATCCTTGTATTGCTTTTGTAATGTTGTATTTGGTTAGGTCACAGTTACACGGGTTTTAAATGGTTTTGTTAATTCCACACGAATACAGCCGACCCTGTACCCACGTTGACCCCTGACCCCTCCATCTCTCTCCATACCTCTATCCCTTCATCTCTCCGTACTTCCACTGGGAATAGGTCTGCTGTAGCCACACCTGAGGTCTCAGGTCCCACGCTGCTCTGTCCAGGTGTGTCCCTGGTAGCAGCTGTGACACACACACGCTTACACACACACGCTTACACACACACACACACACACCACATAAGAGTATGTTATTTTCCTAAACATACAGTACACCCACTTTCTGTTCTTTGTTCAATATTTCAACACCAACTACAGCATCAGAAAACCATTTCTGTCCGATTTTTTCAATTTATCCATCTCCTTGTTATTGTCTTGTTAAGAGTAGGCTGCACTTCAGTAAAACTTCTCAATCCCTTAAAATCTCTCTGTTAGCCCAGAAGGTATTTTGTGTTATTACAAACAGCCGGGAAATAACTTTTGGATATCAGAGTGGCGGTAACTCCGCCACTCCGGAAATACGACTTTCCCGAATTTGATCCTTTGTTCGTACCCCCCAAGGCAATTTAACTTATCCCAGAGGCTGCTCCAAGATGCCGCTAGCGGAGAAGAGATATTCGGAGTGGACTTCTAGTCTGACTCAGGAGGTGTACACGCCATCCACTGCTTCCGAGTATATTACTCGCTAATGTTCAGTCCCTGGACAATAAAGTAGACGAGCTCAGGGCAAGGATCTCCTTCCAGAGAGACATCATGGACTGTAACATGGAATCATGGCTCTCTCCAGATATACTGTCCCCGTCCATGCAGCCAGCTGGGTTCTCAGTACATCGTGGAGACAGGAATAAAGAACTCCAGGAAGAAGAAATGCGGAGGTGTTTGTTTCATGATTAACTACTCATGGTGTGATTGCGATAACGTACAGAAACTCAAGTCCTTTTGTTCACCCGATCTAGAATACCTCACAATCAAATGCAGACCGTATTACCTCCCAAGAGAATTCTCTTTGGTTATAGTCACAGCCATGTATATTCCCCCTCAATTCGATACAACGACGGCCCTCAAGGAACTACTCGGGACTTTGTACAAACTGGAAACCACATATCCTGAGGTTACATTTATTGTAGCTGGGGACTTTAACAAAGCAAATATGAGGAAAAAGCTACCAAAGTTCTATCAACACATGGCCTGTAGAACTCATGCTTCAAAAACTCTTGACCATTGTTACTCTCCCTCCCGGGATGGCTACAAGGCCCTCCCCTGCCCTCCCTTCGGCAAATCAGATCATGACTCCATTATGTTCCTCCCTTCCTATGGGGAGAAACTCAAACAGAAAGTACACGGGCTAAGGTCTATTCATCGCTGGTTTGACCAATCGGAATCCATGCTTCAAGATTGTTTTAATCACGCGGACTAGGATCTGTTCTTTGTTGGCTCTGAGAATAACATTGACGTATACATTGACACAGTGACTGAGTTCATCAGGAAGTGTATAGGGGATAGTCCCACTGTGACTATTAAACCTATCAAAACCTAAAACCATGGATAGATGGCAGCAAAACTGAAAGTGCGAACCACCGCATTTAACCAAAGCAAGGTGACTGGGCATATGGTTGAATACAAACCAGAAGGCAATCAAACAGGCAAAATGTCAGTACAGAGACAAAGTGGAGTTGCAATTCAACAACTCAGGCACGAGACGTATTTGGCAGGGTCTACAAAGGGAAAACCAGTCACGTCGCAGACACCGATGTCTTGCTCCAGGACAAGCTAAACACTTACTTCGCCCGCTTTGAGGATAACACAGTGCCACTGTTGGTTCTCCGTTGCCGACGTGAGTAAGACATTTAAGCGTGTTAACCCTCGCAAGGCTGCAGGCCCAGACGGCAGCCCTAGCCGCGTCCTCAGAGCATGCACAAACCAGCTGGCTGGAGTGTTTACGGACATATTCAATCTCTCCCTATCCCAGTCTGCTGTCCCCACTTGCTTCAAGATGTCCACCATTGTTCCTTTATGTCCACCATTGTTCCAAGCAAGAAAGGTAACTGAACTAAATGACTATCACCCCATAGAACTCACTTCAAGTTTTTTGATAGGCTAGTTAAGGATCATATCACCTCCACCTTACCTGACACCTTAGACCCATCAATTTGCATTCCGCCCCAATAGATCCATAGACGATGCAATGGCCATCGCACTGCAAACTGCCCTATCCCATCTGGACAAGAGGAATACCTGTGTTAGAATGCTGTTCATTGACTACAGCTCAACCTTCAACACCATAGTACCCTCTAAGCTCATCATTAAGCTTGGGGCCCTGGGTCTTGACCCCGCCCTCCACTACGCTGATCCTCAACACAAGGGCCCCACAAAGGTGGGTGCTCAGCCCCCTCCTGTACTCCCTGTTCACCCATGACTGCATTGCCACGCACACCTCCAAATAAATCATCAAGTTTGCAGACGACACAACAGTAATAGGCCTGATTACCATCAATGACGAGACAGCCTTTAGTGAGGAGGTGAGGGCCCTGGCGGAGTGATGCCAGGAAAATAACTTCTCCCTCAATGTCAACAAAATGAAGGAGCTGATTGTAGACTTCAGGAGACAGTAGAGGGAGCACCCCCCCCCCCCCATCCCCCATCCACAGGGCCGCAGTGGAGAAGGTGAAAAGCTTCAAGTTCCTCGGGGTACACATCGCTGACAAACTGAAATGGTCCACCCAAAGTGTGGTGAAGAAGCCACAACAGTGCCTTTTTCAACCTCAGGAGGCTGAAGAAATTTGGCTTGGCCACTAAGATCCTCACAAACTGCATATGCACCGTCCACAACCGCAGGGCTGAGGGTGGAGTGGTCTGCCAAACGGATCACCGGGGGCGCACTGCCTGCCATTCAGGACACCTACAGCACCTGATGTCACAGGGAGGCCAAAAAGATCAAGGACATCAACCACCCGAGCCACGGCCTGTTCACCCCACTACCATCCAGAAGGCGCGGTCAGTACAGGTGCATCAAAGCTGGGACCGAGAGACTGAAAACAGCTGTAACAGTGGTGGCGGCTTCCCTAACTTAAATTCTTTCTTTTTTTTCACGAAAATTTCGGGCGCCAGACAGTTTTCTAAAACTGACAAAAAAATATCAAACAACCCCGGGTAGCAAACAAAAAAAAAACACTGATTACACACAAAAACAAATATTTCAAAACGGGCTTCAATTTACCTGGAATTTATTACGTAGTGTCCATAGCCATTATATAAAAAAAAGGGTACTTATTTCGAACAAGCAAAAACCAAACAAACAGTAATTAAATATATATATAGTCCTCAATGTGACAGTTAAATTTCACAGTTCAAAATCAGTGTTCACACAATCACATAAACGCTATAAACGAAATCCCAGGTCATACTGGTCACATTCTAGCTGGGCGTCCACACTGGCAGACTCGTGTCCATATTCACGCCAAACTTTTCATATAATAAAAAGAGAAAGAAAAAACATTGGATTCACATTTCGCGGGTAGAAAATCAAACAAAATGCAAAACTTCAGAGATCAACGATAATGCATTCAACTTAAACAATCAAAATCACGGATAAGCAATAACCAAATGTGCGGATNAGAAAGGTAATCATACAGTAGATATTACCATTAGGAGTCAGTTAGAAAGGTAATCATACAGTAGATATTACCATTAGGAGTCTGTTAGAAAGATAATCATACATTAGATATTACCATTAGTAGTCATTTAGAAAGGTAGTCATACAGTAGATATTACCATTAGGAGTCAGAAACGTAAACATACATTAGATATTACCATTAGGAGTCAGTTAGAAAGGTAGTCATACAGTAGATATTACCATTAGGAGTCAGAAACGTAAACATACATTAGATATTACCATTAGGAGTCAGTTAGAAAGATAATCATACATTAGATATTACCATTAGGAGTCAGTTAGAAAGATAATCATACATTAGATTTTACCATTAGGAGTCCGTTAGAAAGATAATCATACATTAGATATTACCTTTAGGAGTCAGTTAGAAAGGTAATCTTACAAGTTTTTGAATTAAACATGATTATTTAAGAAAATTTGAAGAGAGCAACGAGGAGAGTGAAGACTGAGACCCATCACTCAGGTAAGAACTAAGAAAACTCTCTATCACACACACACACACACACACAGAGACTTACACAAACACACGACTAAAACAACTCTGAAAAATGCTAACTGATAGTATGTCACAGTGGAAGAGTTTTTTAAAATGATTTTACCTTCAATTATGCAAATAGATGTATACTTTAAGTGTATTCAGAGGTATTAAAGAGGCAATCTGCTGTTCAACCTAAACAAAGCGGGCACCCCGCCACTGATTTGGTAAAAGGCTGAGGAATGGGGCTGGAGAAGTATAACCACTGTTAAATTCGTAGACAGAGCTACGGTTGCAAGAACTGATCATATCAACATTATAGCTTTAACCATGTTTTAAGGCTTTACAAACAGTTTGTTTACAACATCATTGTTTATTAATTGTTTGTAACCAATCTTATATTTTGGGTTCTGATGGGGTACGACTGTTGAACTAAGCTGATGAGGCATTTATAAGTTATCGTCTTTAAGAATGGATTGGTAGACTTTATATTATAAAACAGAAGTGAGAAACAGTCCTGTTGTGGCTGATTATGTCACACCCCCACCATCTTATACGTGTGTGTATGCATGTATGTGTTTGTGTATGCATGTATACGCGTGTGTTTGTTGGTATCTCCTCAGGACCTGAGGATTCAGGGAGAACACTCTACAGGATGGTTGCTGTGAGCTTTGGGATGCTGTGTGTTCTACAAGTCACTCTCAACATCTCCCTGAGACTAGTCTGTGAGTCTATTGTTATCTAATCTTTACACTATGTCAGACTTTCACAATAAGGTCCTACATTCAGATGTTATCTGTGTACTGTAGCTAAGTTCCTCCTCTGTTACAAACAAGCCTGACTGAAGAGAGAGGCCATCTTCATGCAAAGCTTTTAGTAATAGGTGAAATATAAACTATGATTAATTAGAAATAAAATCAACAGTAGTTATATATCAATGTGTTTATGAGTTTAAAGATACTGGCTACGTTTCTGAATGCTTCCATCTTTGCTCTTCAACAGAGCAGCATTGTCAGCAGGGATGGATACTTTGATTCCAGTTTCTACTTCATCTCTACTGAGAAGAATACCTGGGCTTCCACCATCCTTCCACCATTTTAAAGTAGTCAAAGTTGTCAACTGAGTGGCTTTTCCTATGGGATGTAGCCTCAATGGCGTTGCCCATGTTGTCATATAATAGAACAGATATAAAGATGAGTCCTCTATCTATCTCTATGGGTCAAGGTCACTGTAATAGAAGGAATAATCTGAGTTTGTAGAAAACAGCCAGTAGGGGGAGACAAACACTAATAAAAGTAGGTATTATACCCAACATGAGGGACTTTTCTGACCATCACATTGACAAGCAGATTATAGACAAAACCTAAAACTGACCCTTACCTTAACCCTAAACTTTTAACTAATTCAGAAACTGAACAGATTATAAACGTATGATTGAAGTTTAAAATGAAAGCTTTTTCTTCGTACATGCCCTGTTGTACTTGTAGTGACTTTATATCCATGGATGAAAAGTGGCCTGTGTTTTCAGGACAGATGCGGTACATAAGGCCTACATAGAATGTGAATAATGACATTAAGCGTCTCAAATGGCACCATATTCCCTGTATAGTGCACAAATTTTGACCAGGGTCCATCACTATGTAGAAAATAGGGTTCCATTTGGGAAACAGTAAGTTTAGAAACGTTATTTCTGGAACACCTATTGTATTGTAATTTCAGTTGATTTCAGCATGCGTTGCTGTGTCTGGCTGTCTGTCTGTGGTTGGTGGTTATTAGCAGATTTGGGCCACGTGTTCATTAGGGAACAACAGATTAAACAAAATTTACATTAGCAAATTAAAACACTTTATTCCGTTTGGTGCCTAATGAATATGACCCAGATACTTTATCTGTGCTTGGTTGAGCTTGCCTGGCTTAATGGAACCAATAGAATAGCCCCAAACACTCAAAGTATTTGACAGATTTCTAACAATTTTAAACCCAGGTCTGGTTATTCATTATTTTTTAAAGCATCCAGAAACATTATTAAGATGTAAACATTTAATATGTTAACCAGTGATATAGAGTAGTAAGAGACCATATAAGAGGCTGTGTGTACCTGGTGGCAGTAACTAAAGGATCCCCTTTAGTTCCTGCCAAGGCAGCAGCTACTCATTCTGGGGTCCAGCACAATTAAGGCAGTTATACAATTTAAAAATATCATTACAATACATTCACAACAGATTTCACAACACATTCATGTTTTTATTTATTCAACAAAAGCTGGAGAGCACATGCTGAAAAATATAATCAAATTACAAATTACTATTACATTCATGTTAAGCTAATTACCGTACAACATATATATTACAACAATTATTGTAATCTTAATCTGAGGAAGTAATACCATTTAACAGGATCATTACACCTGAGAGCTGAGAAAGATATCTTTGTTTCAGATTACTTCCCATTGTACTTTGCTGGGGGGATGATCAGTAATATACAGAACATAATTAAAGAGCATTATGTTGCCTGTATTGGCTTTTCTGCTGAGTGTAAAAAAATTCAAAAACTACTTTTCTGATTTATTTTGGCACCAATTTGCAGTTTAGTTCTTACAATCTCCAGTGGTCACTAGTGTGTAGACGACTTCACAACACAGTTTATTCTCTGGTGACTTCGTCTGGATGTTGGTCACTGTGAATACCTCATAGGGAAGAATTAAGACTTCTCTCTCTCCTGTAAATACAGAGTAAGATGATATCTCAGCTCCAAAACATGTGGAGATCTCAAAGCAGGACATCTCTCCAAATTAATATCTGCCTATTTCCCTGTCTAGAGTGCTAGAGGTGAAGGTGCAGAACCTGATATTTTTGATGACAACGTTGTGATCAAAATACACTTTGGTTCTATGATAGGTAGTAGTGCTGAGTGATTAGTGATTTTTGAGGTTGGTTCGGTTGAATGAAATATTTCAGTTGTTGTGTATATTACATTTCTTTAATTAAATATTTCAGTTGTGTATATTACATTTCTTTGATTTGATGACTTTGTTCTTTCATTGTAAATAATCATCTCATCTCTACAGAGCTGCTAATTGTGCTGTCTGATTTAGTGTTGTAAATATATGAACACTATTGTGACTATGAACACAGTTAGTAGCTTTATGTAGCAGCAGCCTGAATCCATTGCTTTACAATTCAGGTCACTCTTCCATTTTCCAGTGCTCTTTAGAGTGTAGATGACTTTACACCACAGGTTACTGACTGCTGACTTTGTCTGGATGTTGGTGACTTTGAATACCTCATAGGGAGGAATCAAAACGTCCCCCTCGTGTGCATAAGCAGAGTAACTGCTTCTTTGAAGTCTAGGTAGATAGATTCGGAGGGAGGTTGGGGTTTGTTATTTGTGTACAAATGCATAGAGATGGAATGCACTTTTTGCAGACTATCTTTTGGAATGGATGCATGTTTCTCTGCTATGTCCCAGCCTTTTCTGAAGTTAGTGGTGGTGTTTTTCTCATGTGGGAGGTAGTAGCTATCCACCCTCTTAAAGGCTTCGTCTCTGCAGCCATTGTATTTGTCAGCAACAGAATCAGGTGCCATGTCCAGTGGGAAAATATTGTTCTGTAACAGTAACATTCTTTAGTGGCATTCTCTTTATACAGACCTAACAGGTCCCTGCTTGGGTGAGAAAATGTTTACCAATCCATTAATCCCCGCAGCTTCCTGTTTGTGAGGCCAAATATGATGAAAACAATAGTAAGTCAATGTGCAAAATGAAAGTACAAAATGACAGCACAGCCCAAGTCCTTAAAGCAGGATAACAACGATATGATCCACAATAGTTTTTTCTGCATTGCTCAGGGCGTAGTCAAACAACATGAAGCCTATTCACAGGTATTGCCCATAACATTTAAGGACTCTCTTTTCTTGTCAGAAAAAAACAGTCATGGGACAATATTTTCTTTTCTCATGCCTCTGTAAATGGAGTACATGTTCAAGTTAAACATATAAATGAACCCTGCTGGTATTCAATGTAAAGTTGTATGAACGTGTAACAAATATGTTACAATGTAACTATATTTTATTGGCTTTTCGTTTACTCAACTTGATTTTCTGACTTGACATAATTTATTATAATCAGGGGTAAATAAACTAAACTAGGTAAATTAAATATTAAGTGTGAGGTTGTATTTTTCTTAAGGTACCAGTCCAAAGTGAAGACAGAGAATCAACATCAAGACAAAGATTGTGTTTGTCTTCTTCTCAGTGCTCTTCACATCTAAAGATAAGAACAAAACCAGTGAAAGGATGAGAAACATTTCCATTGTGCCTTTACATACAAATAAGTTACAGCTACATACAAAACTGTTGTCATTGCAAAACATTATAAAAAAATCTCACCATCAGTTAAGAGATACCCACCACCCATGTTGCAGAACTTGTTGACCTCAAATCTACAGCATGTTAAAAGTTTAATCAAACATAAAAAATAATGAAATTAACTCTTAATTCAACAACCCAAGTGATACAACAACAATAAGGGATCCCTGTTCCTAAGACTGGAATAAAAGCTCACATCCTGTCAAATGGAGAAGCACTCACCTGTATTAGTACTAAAACTGGTGATGCAAGGAGCTCTTCAATCAAACTGTTCTTACAGTGGATCAGTTCTCTCTGTCATCCCAGTCATGTGTTTCTTTTAATAGCTGTGATAATGACGATCCATCCCACAGTGACGTTGAGGTCTCGACTGAAAGAGACTTTAAAGATACTTTCTCTTTCAATTTGGATGAATCTTTAACTTCCTGTTCTTCATTACAATGTAATATACTTGTGTGATAGTGAGGTATAGTCATGCTAGACATCATTTAGCTCAGATTCTTATTATATTTGTATGTCGCCAGAGGGGGGAATTGTCAAAGGTTACCAGGGTAACTGCATTGGCAGGGAGTGTCAGTTGTCTCTAAGCTTTGTCTGCCAATCATGTTCTCAGCTGGTGAGATTCTGACCTCTTGTGCCCACAGTGCACCATGTCAAGACAATGATATAGGCAGAATTCCAATTACTCGCAAACAGCTTCCTATTGTCATTTCCTTTACTTTGTTATGTCAGCATGAGACCTATTTAATTCTATGGGTTTCCCAACATATTGCTTACATATGGTAAGGTCTTTCAGATCTGTGGTGGTTACAAAGAAACGATGACAGGAGACAAGGAAAGGAATGAATCAGATTGCAAAGGGACCTTACAGGTGTTTGGTATCACAGCGGCTGACTGTGTAGTTTATGCTGGAGTCCAGCCACTATAGAGGTAGCACCTAATCCAACAACTATACTGTATATGTACAGTGATGTCTGTTTGCACAGATCAGTAAAGCTCACATTCTAACACTCACACACACACACACACACACACACACACACACACACACACACACACACACACACACACACACACACACACACACACACACACACACACACACACAAACACACTGGACACACTCTTTTGTCTCCATAACGGAGTAATATGTCAGATGAATAACCCCTGATGGATTGCTGTCGTTCAGAATGTCAACACATTGGACACACCCAAACACGTATGCAGTGGATGTTAACAGTTGTCCAGTGGGTGACTGTGTCGTAACAGCGGAAGCCTTGAGAAGGAGGATACATTGACACACAGTCACACAATGACACAGATTTCACAGATTTCTACAGATTCTAAAGCAGGTGTCAATGTTCTCTCAAGAACGCTGGAGAACAGAATGTTGAATGTCTGCATTCCAGCAACGTTTAGCAAACATTCTGATGTGTTTGGATAAAATGGCTCCATTGTTGTACATCTGACCTGGGTCACTAAAGTTGTCACTGATGTTTTATTATAAACTGGGTGGTTCGAGCCCTGAATGCTGATTGGCAGACAGCCGAGGAATATCAGACCGTATACCACGGGTATGACTAAGCATATTTTTTTTACTTCTCTAATTACGTTGGTAACCAGTTTATAACTGCTTTCGCCGTGAAGCCTTTTTGATGTATGGCCAATATACCACGGCTAAGGGCTGTGTCCAGGCACTCCGCGTTGAGTCGTGCTTAAGAATAGCCCTTAGCCGTGGTATATTGGCCATATACCACACCCCGTCTGTCCTTATTGCTTAATTATACCACATCTTTTCAGTATTGCTAGTGCTATAGAATCTAGCGAAGGTGAAACACATTGACGGTGCTTTCTGGGTTGAGAAATTAGGGAATGTTTGGCATAGATAATAACATTGTGGTCCTAGCAATGTAAGGGTGGTGGGATCGATTCCCGCTGGAGTCACATATCCTAAACTCAAATTGTATGCATCCACTGAACTGTAAATCGCCTTGGATTAAAGAGGTTGCTAACGGCTAATATTGTTATGTAACAGACTTCTGTTAAAGGTAATTTTAAAAAACAATGTATTTTGGAGACGGTTATCTTCTACAGTATCAATCCTGATTCAACCACAGTGTGGAGAGTACAGTATGTAACAATACTGTATATCACCTTGTTGGAAGACATGTTTAACTTTCATGTGGTACTATGCGAAAAGGTACTGTATGATGTTGTGTTGTCAGGCTACAGCCATGATTCTCCTTATCCTTGTACGAACTCGACCCCAGTCACAGAGAAACACAGCAAGCAGAGGTAAGGGTAAATCCAGGTATGTATGTAAAATCTAGGCAGAAACAAGGCAACAGCACAAGAGTGCACTAAACAGAACGTAAGACCTAAGCAAGGCTCCAGGCCAACAGAGGAACCTATGTAGCCATCCTGGTCCCCTTCACAGACCCAGGTGGGTGTTAGCCTGGTCCCAGATCAGCAGGAACATACATCCTGGTCCCCTTCACAGACCCAGGTGGGTGTTAGCCTGGTCATCAGTTAGTGCTGTCCTACTTCAACATTATGGTCAAGCCACATGCCAAGTGCCTCCCTGAAATTGGGAGCACAATAACTGTTTTAACCCAAAGTTCTCTCTTTTTACTGGTGTGGAATAAAAAGGTATTTTCACGTCCAAACAAATCTTACACAATTAGTCATTTGAGGTGTGTGTGTGTGTGTTTGCAGGATTTAGGTCTCTGATCATCACAACAAACAACATACATTTTCAAGCAGGGCATCAACGCCCTGACAACATCAGGAGGAGGAGATATACCAGAGCTGTGCCTGTCGGGACTACAGGTGTGTGTATGTGTTTGTGTGTTCAGGCGAAGTCATGAGCAAAAGTTACTTTCACAGTGCCAATATGACGGCTGCACTTGAAATGTGGTTGCCTGTTTTTGCAACTCTGCCAGATCTGGTTAGTTAGCCAGTGGACTGAACATGTTATTTCCCATAGAGTTCCAGTACCAGATCCCAGTGTGGTCTGACTCTCTGATGTGTGTGTTGTAATTCCCAGCTGGCCCTCACGCTAGCGACCCCCTCCTCTGAGATCTTTGTGTTCACTGATTTGCCTGCTAAAGACACTGCACTGAAGAGCACACACACACACCAGTGGAGACTGTGGGAGGAGCTGTAGGAGGGCAGGCTCATTGTAATGGCTGGAATGGAATCAATGGAATGGTGTCAAACACATCAAATATTTAGAAACCACATGTTTCCGTTCCATGAATTCCATTCCAGCCATTACAATGAGCCTGCCCTCCTATAGTTCCTCCCACCAGCCTCCACTGATTGTCACCAGCCTCATAGAGAGCACCAAGTCTGTGGTTACTAGGGCTTTCACTACTGTTTATCTCTCTATCTTTCTTCTCTCTTTCTCTTTATTGATTCAATTCAATTCAATTTTCCAATTCAAGGGGCTTTATTGGCATGGGAAACAAATGTTAACATTGCCAAAGCAAGTGAGGTAGATAATATACAAAACTGAAATGAACAATAAAAATTAACAGTAAAGATTACACTCACAGAAGTTCCAAAAGAATAAAGACTTTTCAAATGTCATATTATGTATATATAGTGTTGTAACGATGTGCAAATAGTTTAATAAGTACAAAAGGGAAAATAAATAAATATAAATATGGGTTGTATTTACAATGGTGTTTGTTCTTCACTGGTTGCCCTTTTCTTGTGGCAACATGTCACAAATCTTGCTGCTGTGGTGGCACACTGTGGTATTTCACCCAGTAGATATAGGAGTTTATCAAAATTGGGTTTGTTTTTAAATTCTTTGTGGATCTGTGTAATCTGAGGGAAATATCTGTCTATAATATTGTCATAGATTTGGCAGGAGGTTAGGAAGTGCATCTCAGTTTTCAACTCATTTTCAAATCAAATCAAATCAAATTTATTCGTCACATACATATGGTTAGCAGATGTTAGCGGCTGCATAGGTGACGGTTTTGGAGAGTCTGGCGTGCCCAAAGTAAAATGCCTGCCACTCAGGCCCAGAAAATAGGATATGCACATAATTAGTACTATTGGATAGGAAACACTCTGAAGTTTATAAGAGTGTGTTATAGAAATTTGGTTCTCAATGTTCATAAACTGAACTTCAATTAAACAAACTCTGTCTGTTACCCAGTATTTGTAAGATACTGGTTGAAATGAGACAAACAGAGGCCCAATCTATAATTGTCAAATGTAGATTGTTTATTCACGGGAGAGCTCTGAGCTCCAAAAGGTGTACACAGTCTTTTATATGGTACAATGTTGAAATACAAAGATACAAAATTCCCACCACTTCCCCCGCCCTCTCCAAGAAAATAGTGTCTTCCCACAGTACCCATTCATTCCTTATCACAATCTTTGCACATACGTCAAACTTGGGAGATTCTTCTCAAGGACGGGCCTCTCGCATGTGTCTGGTAGAATCAAATAATTCTTTGTTCTCCCAGACAAATGAAGTCATACTTCTGCACACCAAGTTAATATCTAGACACACACACATTAATTGGACTACCATTTGTCTTGTAACCCTATCTCTATTGCATACATTTTCAGAATGGAATGTTCTTAGTATTAAGTACAAACATTTAGTCATCAAAACATAAAATCTATAACAGAGTGTTAAAATAATATATGTGAGTATAACAGAACTGATATAGCAGGCAAAAACCTTTATTTTTCTTTCCTATCGTTCACGTTGAAATATTACAGCAAATATACCCAAAAGGATACCTAAGGATACATTAAAAATGATGTTTGATTTGTTTGTAGAAAGTGTATAGGTATAATTTGAACGTGTTCTCTTCACGGTTCATTGGGCAACTCAACGGTGGATTTTATTATCATAACGCGCCAACCAAACGGAGATTTATGGATATAATAAATTACTTTTTCTAACAAAAGAACCATTGGATGTCTTCGTTGGACACATGGGAAGCCCTCAGCAGAAGTTATTCGAAAGGTAAAGGATTTTATATTAGCGATTTTAATGCGTTTTGTGAGACCCGGGTTGGTTATGGATTTATGCTAATGCATAAAACATGAGGGGCTATCCTCAAACAATCAAATGTTGTGCTTTTGCCGTAAAGCCTTTTTGAAATCTGACAACGCTGTGAGATTGCCAAGAATCAGAGCTTTTGATGACTATGCAACACTTGTGTATTGATGAATGTTTAATAATTCAACTTTGGGAATTTGAATTTGGCGCCTCACATTTCAACGGGTAGTGTCGGGTGAAGCGCCCCACCACTCCGTAAGTAGTTAATGTGAGTGTTGCGAAATGCTTGTCCTTCTAGTTCTGACCATGCAGTAATATCTACAATTGTCATTATTTTATATTTTCATATACAGACTTTAATAAGCAATTACTTTTTTCTGGCCACTTTTCCGTAAAGCCCAGCTATGTGGAGTGTATGTGGTCCAAAGGACAGATACTCCAATCTCCGCTGTGGAACTTTGCAGCTCCTTCAGGGTTATCTTTGGTCTCTTTGATACCTCTCTGATTAATGCCCTCCTTGCCTGGTCTGTGAGTTTTGGTGGGCGGCCCTCTCTTGACAGGTTTGTTCTGGTGCCATATTCTTCACATTTTTAACAATGGATTTAATGGTGCTCTGTGGGATGTTCAAAGTTTCAGATATGTTTTTATAACCCAACCCATATCTGTACTTCTCGACAACTTTGTCATGATTTTAGACCATGTTTCAGGAAAAGTGTTAATACCTTTATTTCACATTTGCAAAATGCTGAAAATAGTCTCATAGCGCTCCTATCATCTATACTAATGGTACTGAACTAGAAATTACTTGCAAATTGCATCAAACATGTTCTTGAAAAGTGTTCATAACTATATTTCAGTTGCAACATGCTTAAAATGGTCTCATAGTGTTCTTATGATCTCTGCTACCAGTAATGCACTAGTTTAAACTTACAAATTAAGCCAAACATGATTTTAGACCTAGTTTCTGGAAAACTATGTATAACTATATTTCAAAGTTGCAACATGCTCAAAATGATCTCATACCGTTCCAATCATCTATACCACCGGTTCTGTACTAGAAATTACTTACAAATTGCAACAAACATGATTTTAGACCTAGTTTCTTGAAAAGTGTTCATAACTTTATTTCACATTTGCAACATGCTGAAAATAGTCTCATAGCGTTCCTCTCATCTATACTAATGGCATTGAACTAGAAATTGCTTACAAATTGCATCAAACATGATGTTAGACCTAGTTTCTTAAAGTCTTCATATCTTTATTTCAGAGTTGCAACATGCTGAAAATAGTCTCATAGCGTTCCTATCATCTATACTAACGGTACTGAACTAGAAATTACTTACATATTGCATGAAACATGATTTTAGGCCTAGTTTCTTGAAAAGAGTTCATAACTATATTTCGCAGTTGCACATGCTTAAAATGGTCTCATTGTGTTCCTATGATCTCTACTACCCGTAATGCACTAGTTTTAACTTACAAATTAAGCCAAACATGATTTTAGACCTAGTTTCTGGAAAATGTGAATAAGTATATTTCACAGTTGCATCATGCTCAAAATGGTCTGATAGTGTTCCTATGATCTCTACTACCAGTAATGCACTATAAATGACTTACAAATTGCATCAAAGATGATTTTAGACCTTGTTTTAGGAAAAGTGTTTATAACTTTATTTCACAGTTGCACCATGCTGAAAATAGTCTCATTTCGTTCATATCTATACTAACGGTACTGAACTAGAAATTACTTACGAATTGTATCAAACATGATTTTAGACCTAGTTTCTGGAAAACTGTGCATAACTATATTTCACAGTTGCAACATGCTCAAAATGGTGTCATAGCGATCCTATCATCTATACTACTGGTTCAGAACTAGAAATTACTTACAATTTGCATCAAACATGATTTTAGACCTAGTTTCTGGAAAACTGTGCATAACTATATTTCACAGTTGCAACATGCTCAAATGGTCTCATAGCGATTTTATCATCAATACTATAGGTTCTGCACTATAAATGACTTACAAATTGCATCAAACATGATTTTAGACCTAGATTCTTGAAAAGTGTTCATAACTATATTTCGCAGTTGCACATGCTTAAAATTGTCTCATAGTGTTCCTATGATCTCTACTACCAGTAATGCACTAGTTTTAACTTACAAATTAAGCCAAACATGATTTTAGACCTAGTTTCTGGAAAACTGTGTATAACTAAATTTCACAGTTGCAACATGCTCAAAATGGTCTCATAGTGTTCCTATGATCTCTACTACCAGTAATGCACTAGTTTTAACTTACAAATTAAGCCAAACAAGATTTTAGACCTAGTTTCTTGAAAAGTGTTCATAATTTTATTTCACAGTTTCAACATGCTGAAAATATTCTCATAGCGTACCTATCATCTATACCAGTGGTTCCCAACCTTTTTCCTTGGGGCCCCCCCTATGTACATATTTAACAATCCGTGCCTCCACCCCCCCCCCCCCATCTATCTATCTATCTATCTATATATATATATATTAATGCTATGCACACACACACACACTGTATATAGTAACTAAATTTAGTTTTAAGTTTTTAATGACATTTTTTTACATGAATACACAGGAAATGTTCCTTCCAACTTCAAATGTTTCCTTTTAGCCTAATATTTTCATTTTTACACAACTAGTAAAACGCAGTTGTTTCTTTTTTTTCAGGATTTTGTGTATAAACATAGAATACTGAATGTTATGAACGTAATGTTAAATATGAACGGTAGAATGCTGTATGTACTTACATGCATGCATGCACAGATCCTTATTTTTTACAAGGCTAATCATAACGTCAGCGTAAACACATAATGCTAATGTCCACCTTGGGCTTGCATGCCTTTGACTAGTGATGGAATGTCAGGTGTAATGCCAGTGACAGCCAGTCTAAAATCGCTGTGGACTTCCAGTCTGTTGCGTGACTT
>QNTS01004378.1:28612-36112 GCA_003317085.1 Hucho hucho
GGGATGGTGATGGAGGGATGGTGATGGAGGGATGGAAGGATGTGATGGAGGGAAGGAGAGATGGTGGATAGGGGAAAGTGGTGGAGGGAGGGAAGGATGGAGGGATGGTGGGATGGAGGGATGGAGGGATGTTGGATGGGGGATAGTGATGGAGGGATAGTGATGGAGGGATGGAGAGATGGAGGGATGGAAGGATGGTGATGAAGGGATGGGGGGATGGTGTTGGAGGGATGGAAGGATGGTGATGAAGCGCCAGTGTTAGAGGTTTCAGGTGTTTATTGCGTTCTGTGCTTTAATGTTGTTCGTTTAAAAAAGAAAGAGGCAGATTTACAAACGTGACAGGGGGGCTGTATGTATTGTAGAGCGTGTGTGTGTGTGTGTGTGTGTGTGTGTGTGTGTGTGTGTGTGTGTGTGTGTGTGTGTGTGTGTGTGTGTGTGTGTGTGAAAGCGTGCGTGTGTGCCTACAACCCATGCGTGCTTGCCGATTGAGTGATTCCAGCAATCCATGGTTAGCCAGGATTGGATTCATGATTCAAATTTGCTACCACTTTACGTTTTCAAAGTCCATTCGCGTCTTGGTGTGGAGCGAGAGGAGAGAATATGAAATTCTGTCAGCGGGAGCGATACGCAGCGGGCGATATCCACGGTTCAATTACAGCACCCACTGTGACATGTGCTACACACACACACTCACACGGCCACACACACGGCCACACACGGACACCACAAACACACCACTCCAACCTGTGTTAGAATGCTAAATGTAACAGTGCAACATGCTGTGAATGAAATTCACACTGAGTAAGTAAACAGCGTGCATGCCGATTGGGTGATTCCAGCAATCCACGGTTAGCCAGGATTGGATTCATGATTCACATTTTCAACCACTTTAAGTTTTCAAAGTCCATTTGCTTCTTGGTGTGGGGTAAGTAAGTAAGCAGGTAGAGGGAATGGAACATGATTGGTCTTCAGTTGTAGTATTATCCCTGCTCTGAATTAGATATATCATCCACTCTGTGTCCGTCAGCCATATGGCACCCTACTGCCTACATAGTGCACTACGTTTGACCAGAGCCCCATAGGGAATAAGGGAATAGGGTGGGGCGCAATATTTGGGACGCAATCCTGTGTTCTACTAATAGTAGCTATGACGTAGGGATGCGTCCCAAATGTTACCCTTTTCCCTTAATAGTGCACTAGATTAGTTGGTTCTGGTCAGAATAAGTGCACTATAAAGGGGATAGGGTGCAATTTAAGATGTACGCAATGATCTACTCCAACCCACGGATTGACAACCCTCCTGGAGAGCTATACCCTCCTGCTGTGTCTCGTTCCAGCCCTACTGTGTAGAATCATATGAAAAATTGATGAGAAAACGGACTCCGATGTTCGGTGGTCAGAGGTGGTAGGACGGCCGCCTGCTACTTAGTAACGTCCGGTCAGCACGGTCTGTTTTACCCTTAACACACCTGATTCTACTGAATCCACAGGGCTGGAACAAAAACATGCCCAGTATCTGACCCCTGCTCTGACTCTTACAGGGGGAGGCTCATTGTATTGAGACCTAAGGGAGTGGATGTCCTGGTTTGTTACTGGGTGTACCCTGTACCTCCAGGCACCCTTACAATTTCAACTCTGCCCTCAGGTTCTGACCACTACATATCAAAGGGCATAAATAACAAAGACTGAGCTGGATTATTGAATAACAATGACTGCTTTGATATAGCGACAGTATATACTGCAGCTATATGGAGTCAGTGCAACCAAGGGCTCAGAGCCCTAATGTAGACTGAAAGTGTCCCAAATGGCTTCCAATGATCTGGTCCAAAGTAGTGCACTATGCAGGGAATAGGGCTCTGTTCCAAAGTAGTGCACCATGCAGGGAATAGGGTGCCATTTGGAACACAGCCTGTCATTGCTATAACTGTACAACCTGAATCAAGCCAACTAGCACAGTCGATGTTATGCAATATTTTATTTTATTATTTTATTTAACCTTTATTTAACTAGGCAAGTCAGTTAAGAACAAATTATTATTATACAATGACAGCCTACCCCAGCCAAATACTAAACCGGTTGACGCTGTGCGACGCCCAATGGGACTCCCAATCACAGATGGTTGTGAAACAGCCTGGTATGGAACCAGGGTCTCTAACCCTAAGATACAGTGCTTTAGACCACTGCGCCACTCGGGAGCCCTAATTAGGCTGTACTGAACCTAATGATAACACTGTGAACTAGCCCTGGACTCAATGGAAGCAAGGGGAATCACACACACACGCACACACTTTTGGCGCGTGTGTGTGTTTATGATTGACAATCAGCTCCTTAGCCTCAGAACACGACGGGCTAATTAGCTGAGAAAGCAGAGCCAGCTGGACGTGGCAGAGACACCATGCTGTTCTCCTGTTTTTGGCTGGTGTTGTATTTATTTATATATCTAGGTATATATAGATATATTTATTTATGTATTTATGTATTTAGGTATATGTAGATATATTTATTTATGTATCTAGGTGTATATATATATATATATATATATATATATATATATATATATATACATACATATATATACAGTTGAAGTCGGAAGTTTACATACACCTTAGCCAAATACATTTAAACTCAGTTTTTCACAATACCTGACATTTAATCCTAGTAAAAATTCCCTGTCTTAGGTCAGTTAGGATCACCACTGTATTTTAAGAATGGGAAATGTCAGAATAATAGTATAGAGAATGATTTATTTCAGATTTTAGTTTTTTCATCACATTCTCAGCGGGTCAGAAGTTTACATACACTCAATTAGTATTTGGTAGCATTGCCTTTAAATTGTTGAACTTGCGTCAAACGTTTCGGGTAGCCTTCCACAAGCTTCCCACAATAAGCTGGGAGAAATTTGGCCCATTCCTCCTGACAGAGCTGGTGTAACTGAGTCAGGTTTGTAGGCCTCCTTGCTCGCACACGCTTTTTCAGTTCTGCACACACATTTTCTTTAGGATTGAGGTCAGGGCTTTGTGATGGCCACTCCAATAACTTGACTTTGTTGTCTTTAAGCCATTTTGCCACAACTTTGGAAATATGCTTGGGGTCATTGTTCATTTGGAAGACCCATTTGCGACCAAGTTTTAACTTCCTGACTGATGTCTTGAGATGTTGCTTCAATCTATCCACATATGTTTCCTGCATCATGATGCCATCTATTTTGTGAAGTGCACCAGTCCCTCCTGCAGCAAAGCACCCCCCACAACATGATGCTGCCACCCCCGTGCTTTATGGTTGGGATGGTGTTCTTTGGCTTACAAGCCTCCCCCTTTTCCCTCCAAACATAACAGTGGTCATTATGGCCAAACAGTTCTATTTTTGTTTCATCAGACCAAAGGACATTTATCCAAAAAGTACGATATTTGTCCCCTTGTGCAGTTGCAAACCGTAGTCTGGCTTTTTTATGGCGGTTTTGGAGCAGTGGCTTCTTCCTTTGCTGTTGTTCTGGGATTGATTTGCACTTTTCGCACCAAAGTATGTTCATCTCTAGGAGACAGAATGTGTCTCCTTCCTGAGTGGTATGACAGCTCCGTGGTCCCATGGTGTTTATACTTGCATACTATTGTTTGTACAGATGAACGTGGTACCTTCAGGTGTTTGGAAATTGCTCCCAAGGATGAACCAGACTTGTGGAGGTCTAAAAATAGATGTCTTTATATTTTCACATGATGTCAAGAAAAGAAAACTGCGTTTGAAGGTAGGCCTTTAAATACATTCACAGGTACACCTCCAATTGACTCAAATAATGTCAATTAGCCTATCAGAAGCTTCTAAAGCCATTACATTATTTTCTGAAATTTTAAAGGCACAGTCAACTTAGTGTATGTAAACTTCTGACACACTGGAATAGTGATACAGTGAATTATAAGTGAAATAATCTGTCTGTAAACAATTGTTGGCAAAATTACTTGTGTCATGCACAAAGTAGATGTCCTAACCAACTTGCCTAGACTTGCCGAGTTTTAATGACTCCAACCTAAGTGTATGTAAAATTCAGACTTCAACTGTACCTATATATTTAAAAAATATATCTCTATATATATAAATATATATATTTTTTTATATGTATATATTCATGTATCTAGGTATATATATATATATATATATATATTTAATATATATATATATATACATTGTTTATATATTTGTTTATGCATCTAGGTATATTTATATATATGTATGCATTTGGGGGTGTCTCAGAGTCAGTAATAATATACAGATTATACTGGCTACTATAAGATATTGTCATAATCAGATATGAATTATGAACAACAACAGCTAGGCTAACATAGCGACTTTGAAATTAAACATTTCAATTACAGTGCTGTCCCCCATTAACTTTAATCAGTGTGAGTTAAAACAACACAAAGACTACCTTAACACACCTGATTTAAGAGCTTAAATCTTCACCGGCAGTTTTCACGGCTGACTGTCTATCGGTTTAGTCTGTCAAAAGAGTCAGCTTTTTTATGTCTCAATGTGGTTAAATGAATAGAGCGAGAGAGAACAGTGTTTTTTAAGGACACTATTTTCTTAAGCCAGGGGCGCAGCATACACAGGTGTGGTACAGACACACACGCACACGCACACAACCACAACCACACACACACACAAACACACAACCTAGTACGCCATGGGCCTTGCATACACAGGTGTGGTACAGACACACACACACACGCACACAACCACAACCACACACACACACACACAAACACACAACCTAGTACGCCATGGGCCTTGCAAACACAGGTGTGGTACAGACACACACGCACACACACACAACCACAACCACACACAAACACACAGACAAACACACGCGCACACAAACACACACGCACAACCTAGTATGCCATGGGCCTTGCATACTCAGGTGTGTGTAGACTAGCACATTCCATCAAATAGTCAGTGTGTGTGTGTGTGTGTGTTCCAGATACAAAGCCTAAGCTATCAAAACGCCCAGCTACATCATATGACTGCTGATTGAACTCAGTCAACAACTCTACAACTCACTTAACTGTTCCCTTCGGTGTGCGTGCCACATATCCCAACACATACAAGACTCTCGTTAGATGAGCCAATGTATCGCTTTTCAAATTCCGACAACACGAAAGTTAAACTGTTCCGGGAAAAGGTTCACTGCTAAATCAGTTGTTTGCTGAAATACCTTACAAATCACAACATACAAGTCACAACACATAGAGGAAATGACTGAGGTAGGACATACACGTCACAACAATTAGAGCAAATGACTGAGGTATTACATTCAAGTCACAACCCTTTTTACACTGAATGTGAACTATACTCTATTATATAACATATTCAGTAGTGTTCTGTCTGTCTGTCTGTGTCTCTCTCTCTCTCTCTCTCTCTCTCTCTCTCTCTCTCTCTCTCTCTCTCTCTCTCTCTCTCTCTCTCTCTGAACAGGAAATATAAATATGATTAATTTATTCATCACAATGGATGTTTACAAAATGAGTAGAGGATGAAAATAGTGGGAGAGAGAAATGAAGGGAGGGATGGAGAGAGAAGAGAGAGAGAGAGAGGGGGAGAGAGATAGAGAAAGAAAGAGAGACAGAGAGTGTAAGTGGAAGATAGAAGGAGAGAAACGCCGACAGGCACTTCAGCGATCCCCCTTCACTTTGATTGTACTAGTAATCAGTTTCAGCGTATTAAATTTGGATTAACCGCAATAGGAGAATTAAAGAGTGTATGCACGGCAAGGAAATTACTTTCCCCCTAATGAAATTTACCAAACAATGCCTCCCAAACACAGACACACACACACACACACACACACACACACACACAAAGGTTGATTACAAGTGATGATGGATGTGCTGTACTGTCATCCATCAAAGCCATGCTGGAGGTATTGTTAGTTTTTCTACTTCCCATTTACAGTAAAAAAAAAAAGAGGGAAAAACGCTTGGTAAACAGTGATAGTATAAAACACATGATGAGGTTTGCTACCATGTGACGCAAGATAACTAAACTGAAATCCAGCGATGTGTTATTATGCTAGTAGAGAGAGAGAGGGGGGAGAGAGAGGGATGGAGAGAGAAAGAGAGAGAGACTAACATAAAGTGAAACTAACATCCTCTCTCTCTCTCTCTCTCTCTCTCTCTCTCTCTCTCCCTCTCTCAATTCAATTCAATTCAATTCAATTTGTTTTATTGGCATGAAACACATTGAGTCAATATTGCCAAAGCAACAATGTATACAATATACATTGTAATAAAATTATAAACAATAACAAATAATAATATAAAATGGTAGTAAATAATAATACAAAATTAAATACAAAAATAATAACAATAAAATGGTAACAGTCAATAGAAGAAATGTAATAAATATAAAAATATAAAAATGTAAAATTGAACTATAACTAAATTCTAACTAAATAACGATAATCTACATCTGTACTACAACTACCATTATCATCACTACTACTGCTATCACCATCATCATCACTACTACTGCCATCACCATCATCATTAAACTGCTATCATTACCATTACCACCCATACCACTACTACCATCATCATCACTACTACTGACATCACCATCATCATTAAACTGCTATCATTACCATTACCACCCATACCACTACTACCATCATCATCACTACTACTGCCATCAACATCATCATTAAACTGCTATCATTACCATTACCACCCATACCACTACTACCATCATCATCACTACTACTGCCATCACCATCATCATTAAACTGCCATCATTACCATTACCACCCATACCACTACTACCATCATCATCACTACTACTGCCATCACCATCATCATTAAACTGCTATCATTACCATTACCACCCATACCACTACTATACGGAATGATAAACAACAATAATAATAGTAGTAACAATAATAGTAATAACAATAACAGCAATAATAAGTAAGTTACTGCTTACTATGCAGATGTTACTATTCAGTGTCCCTCAGGCTATGGCATATCTCTCTCGCTCTCTCTCTCTCTCTCTCTCTCTCTCTCTCTCTCTCTCTCTCTCTCTGCCTCTGTCTCTCTCTCTTTCTTCAATAGAAAGTATTCCAGAAAGACCCATTCTATCAAATCACATATACTATATTAACATACACATTGAGATGTAATGCCATGTTACATCAGGCTATGTGTTGCTCTGCCCTCCCAACCCCAGAGACCTCCTCTGTTCCTCTGCTTCACTACCTTGCTGAATTAATTTACTAGTCACGCACACACACACACACACACACACACACACACACACACACACACACACACACACACACACACACACACACACACACACACACACACACACAAACACACACACAGAGAGCATCCATAGACAATGTTGTGAGATGTTATGACGCGTCTCTCCACACGGTGTTCCCTTCCCTAAGTGTGTGTGTGTGTTCACGCCTGTGCATGTGTGACGGTAATCCTTGTCTACTCTCCAGCC
>QNTS01004378.1:41320-52926 GCA_003317085.1 Hucho hucho
GTTGTAGTTGTAGTTGTAGTTGTTGTTGGTGTTGGTGTTGGTGTTGGTGTTGGTGTTGTAGTTGTAGTTGTTGTTGGTGGTGTTGTTGTTGTAGTTGTAGTTGTTGTTGTTGTTGTTGTTGGTGGTGGTGGTGTTGTTGTTTTTATTGTTATAGTTGAAGTTGTAGTTGTTGTTGTTGTTGTTGTAGATGTAGATGTTGTTGTTGTTTGTTTTGTTGTTGTTGGTGTTCCTAATGAATCTGAACTATCACTACATTATGATTAAACAGACTCTCATCTTGGGGAGAACACAGAGGGCTGTGATTCACAAGTGAAAGTTACTTCACAAAACATGACCCTGAAGAGATTAGAGAAAGGATGTCCCTCCCTCTCTCTCCCCATCTCACTTTATCTCTCTCCCATCTTTCTTTCCATCATTCTCTCTCCCCTTCTCCTTTCTCTATCTCCCTCCCTCCTTCCCTCTCCTTCCCTCTCTCTCTCGATCTCATTTGGCGTAAAGAGGCATACACATCACTGAGGAATCAGAACACTAAGTACCTATCCACAGTATGGTGAGTGTGTGTTTGTGTGTGCGTGTGTGTGTGTGTGTGTGCGTACATGCATGCATGCCTGTGTGTTCCAGTGTTCCAAGCCAGCCTCACAGATACAAGAAAACTATGGGCCCAGAAATTAGGTATGGATTTCTCATTTGGTGACTCGAGTAGGTAGGTCAGGTCTCCTTGATTTCAATATCTGCCTCCCAAATGGCACCCTATTCCCTCCCAAATGGAACCCTATTCCCTCCCAAATGGAACCCTATTCCCTCCCAAATACACCCTATTCCCTCCCAAATGCACCCTATTCCCTCCCAAATGGCACCCTATTCCCTCCCAAATGGAACCCTATTCCCTCCTAAATGGAACCCTATTCCCTCCCAAATGGCACCATATTCCCTCCCAAATGGAACCCTATACCCTCCCAAATGGAACCCTATTCCCTCCCAAATGCTCCCTATTCCCTCCCAAATGGCACACTATTCCCTCCCAAATGCACCCTATTCCCTCCCAAATGGAACCCTATTCCCTCCCAAATGGAACCCTATTCCCTCCCTCCCAAACGGAACCCAATCCCCTCCCAAATGGAAAATAGAGAAAGTATATTGGCCTGAGTTTAGATGGATCAACCAATCTAAAGGCTGAGGAGAAGGAAGGTCTTCAGTATCATCTAACATGTAAATTAATAAAAAAAATGGTTGGTGTCTGAAATGGAGACCTTGACAATCCCTGGGACAGTTTCCCAAACATAGAGTAAGTCTAGTCCTGGACTCAAAATATGGACATGGAGACTAGACATAATCTTTGTCCGGGAAAATGTTATGGAATTACTGCATCCCTTAGTTAGTTCAGCCAAAGCCTCCGAACATGATTCAAGTGTGTGTACTATCATTCAATAGGATATATACAGTACCAATCAAACATTTGCACACACCCACTCTTTCCAGCGTTTTTCTTTATTTTTACGATTTTCTACATTGTAGAATAATAGTGAATACACCAAAACTATGAAATAACACATATGGAATCATGTAGTAACCAAAAAAGTGTTAAACAAATCAAAATATATTTTATATTTGAGATTCTTCAAAGTAGCCACCCTGCCATGATGACAGCTTTGCACACTCTTGGCATTCTCTCAACCAGCATCACCTGGAATGCTTTTCCAGCAGCTTTGGAGTTCCCACGTATGCTGAGCACTTGTTGGCTCCTTTTCCTTCACTCTGCATTCCAACAAATCCCAAACCATCTCAATTGGGTTGAGGTCGGGTGATTGTGGAGTTCAGGTCATCTGATGCAGCACTCCATCACGCTCCTTCTTGGTCAAATAGCCCTTACACAGCCTGGAGGTGTGTTGGGTCATTGTCCTGTTGAAAAACAAATGATAAAGAAAAACCCTGGAATGAGTAGGTTTGTCCAAACTTTTTACTTGAACTATATATGCACACATATATATATATATTTTTTTATCCTACCTCATTTGCACACATTGTATCTAGATTTTTTTTTTTTTTCCTACTGTATTATTGACTGTGTGTTTGTTTACTCCAATGTGTAACTATGTGTTGTTGTATGTGTTGAACTGCTTTGCTTTATCTTGGCCAGGTCGCAGTTGTAAATGAGAACTTGTTCTCAACTTGCCTACCTGGTTAAATAAAGGGGAAATAAAATAAAATAAAAACACCCCCTGCTTGCATAATTGGATTAAATGAACCTTCATAACAAACGGAGCGGTACTCCATTTAAAACACCTACTGTAGGTGTAGATTTAAAACAATGCCATACCAGTAGTCTACAGCTTCTTTTCCCCACTGCATCTGTATTTGTAACCCCTTGCTTAAACTCTGCTCTTCACCAGTCTGGGTTCCTACATTCCTGTCAGCCATTTTCTCACCGAGGCAGGAGCGAGGCGGACATGTTGTCACCACCAGCCTCTGAATGTGATCTGCCTGAGAGGCGAACTCACACCTGCACAGATGAGGGTCAAAGGTCAGAATGGATGGTTTGTTTAGAGTTGATGTGTGTCTGTGTGAGTGTGTGTGTGTGTATTGGTCTATCTTAAGACTGGTCTGACATGTGTGAAAATCCCCATCCCCTAAAAGCACAGTCATGTTAGTAAGCGTCCCCTGAAATCACACATTGTTGTTAGTTCCCATCCCAAGAAATAGCACATTGTTATTAGTTCCCATCCCCTGAAAGCACAGTGTTACCCTCCAAGTGACAGACAAGGACACAGATCTTGTCATGGTAAGTCTTTCCACAAAATAATGTTAATTGACAAGCAAGGATGAAAGCAGAGTAGCCCCAGTTCAAAGCCACAGAATGAGGAAACAGATTTATATCATCGACTAGCCGGTATGTCTATATATCATTGTTCAACAAATGTATCTAGTGGATCCCACCCAGTATAGTTTGGTGGATCCCAAACAGTATAGTATGGTGGATCCCACCCAGTATAGTATGGTGGATCCCACCCAGTATATTAGGGTGGATCCCATACAGTATAGTATGGTGACTTCCACCCAGTATAGTGTGGTGGATCCCACCCAGTATAGTATAGTGGATCCCACCCAGTAAAGTGTGGTGGATCCCACCCAGAATAGTACAGTGGATCCCACCCAGTATAGTTTGGTGGATCCCACCGAGTATAGTACAGTGGATCCCACCCAGTATAATATGGTGGATCCCACCCAGTAAAGTATGGTGGATCCCACCAAGTATAGTATAGTGGATCCCACCCAGTATAGTATGATGCATCCCACCCAGTATAATATGGTGGATCCAACCCAGTATAGTATGGTGGATCCCACCAAGTATTGTATAGTGGATCCCACCCAGTATAATACAGTGGATCCCACCCAGTATAATCCAGAAGACCCCACCCAGTATAGTACGGTGGATCCCACCCAGTATAGTATGGTGGATCCCACCCAGTATAGTATGGTGGATCACACCCGGTATAGTATGGTGGGTCCCAACCGGTATAGTATGGTGGGTCCCACCCGGTATAGTATGGTGGATCCCACCCTAACCCAGTATTGTAGGTGGATCCCACCCAGTATAGTATGGTGGATCCCACCCAGTAAAGTATGGTGGATCCCACCCAGTATAGTATGATGGATCAAACCCAGTATAGTATGTTAGATTTGACCCAGTATAGTATGGTGGTTCCCATCAAGTATAGTATGGTGGATCCCATACAGTATAGTATGGTGGATCCCACTCAGTATAGTATGGTGGGTCACACCCAGTATGGTGTGGTGGATCACAACCAGTATAGTAGGGTGGATCCCACCCAGTATAGTAGGTGGATCCCACCCAGTTTAGTATGGCGGATGCCACCCAGTACAGTATGGTGACACCCACCCTGTATAGTACGGTGGATCTCACCCAGTATAGTATAATGGATCCCACCGAGTATTGTGTGGTGGGTCCCACCCAGTATAGTATGGAGGATCCCACCCAGTATAGTATGGTGAATCCCACACAGTATAGTGTGGTGGATCCCACCCAGTATAGTACAGTGGATCCCACCCAGTACAGCATGATGAATCCCACCCAGTGTAGTATGGTGAATCCCACCTAGTATAGGGTGGTGGATCCCACCAGTATAGTATGATGAATCCCACCCAGTGTAGTATGGTGAATCCCACCTAGTATAGGGTGGTGGATCCCACCAGTATAGTATGATGAATCCCACCAAAGTGTAGTATGGTGAATCCCACCTAGTATAGTGTGGTGGATCCCACCAAGTATAGTAATGTGCATTCCCACCCAGTGAAAACTGGCGGACCCCACCCAGTATAGTATGGTGGATCCCAACCAGTATAGTATGGTGGATCCCACCCTGTATAGTATGGTGGATCCCACCCAGTATAGTATGATGCATCCCACCCAGTATAATCTGGCAGACCCCAACCAGTAGAGTTCGGTGGATTCCATCCAGTATAGTACTGTGGATCCCACCCAGAAAAAGCAAGCAAGCTTGTTGTTAGCTATCTGACACTCAATAAAATGTACAGCTTTTATCCAGCTGAAACTGGTTCCGACAGCTCACCTCACGTGTCTGCTGCTGAGGAGAGAGAGAGAGGCAGTGAGCTGTGCCTTAGACTATGCTGCTGATAGCAAAGATGGAGGCCATTTTCTTTTATCTAAAATGTAAGTTAAAGGAGAAGAGTATAGTGAAAAGAAGCTGACAAGGGGTAAATCTTCAATTTAAATATTGTAGTGGACAAATATGATAAGAACATTGTCACAGCCAAATAGACTGTGTGCAATTCGCTGTTCAGGTTTGATGCAATTTATTATTGTAAATATTTTTCTTATTGTATATCATCATTATTATTGTATATCATCATTATTATTGTATATCATAATTATTATTATATATCTTCATTATTATTGTATATCATCATTATTATTGTATATCATCATTATTATTGTCTATCATTCTTATTATTGTATATCATCATTATTATAATTTATCTTCATTATTAATGTACATCATTATTATGGTATATCATCATTAATATTATTGTAAATCATCATTGTTATTGTATATCATCATTATTATTGTATATCATTGTTATTATTTAACATCTTTGTTATTATTTAACATCATTATTATTATTGTATATCATAATTATTATTGTATATATTCATTATTATTGTATATCATTAGTATTGTATTTCATGATTTTTATAATTGTTATTATTATTGTTAATCTTCATTATTATTTTATATCATCATTATCATGGTATATCATCATTATTATTGTATATCATTCTTATTATTGTATATCATCATTATTATTATTTATCTTCATTATTGTTGTACATTATTATTATGGTATATCATCATTATTATTATTGTAAATCATCATTGTTATTGTATATCATCATTATTATTGTATATCATCATCATTGTTATTATTTAACATCATTATTATTGTTGTATATCATCATGTTTATTGTATATCATCATTACTTTTGTATATCATTGTTATTATGTAACATCATTATTATTATTGTATATCATAATTATTGTTGTATATCTTCATTATTATTGTATATCATCATTATTATGGTATTTCATGATTTTTGTGATTTTTATTATTATTGTTAATCATCATTATTTTTGTATATCATTGTTATTATTGTATATCATTGTTATTATTGTATATCATCATTATTATTGTATGTCATCATTATTACTGTATATCAATGTTATTATTATGTAGCATTGTTATTATTGTATTTCATTCTTTGTGTATATTATCATTATTAGTTTATATCATCATTATTATTGTATATCATCATTATTATTGTATATCATCATTATTATTGTATAACATCATTACTATTGTGTAGCATTGTTATTATTGTATATCATCATTATTATTGTATATCATCATTATGATTGTATATTATTGTTATTATTGTATATCATCATTATTATTGTGTATCATTGTTATTATTGTGTATCATCATTATTATTGTTTATCATCATTATTATTGTGTATATCATCATTATTATTGTGTATCATCATTATGATTGTATATTATTGTTATTATTGTATATCATCATTATTATTGTATATCATCATTATTATTATTGTACATCAGCATTGTTCTTTTTGACCTACTTATCAATCTAGGCTAGTTCTTTTTTTTTGAGACAGTTTCGTTTGCTAAATATTATGTTTGAACTGATTTTTATTTTATTGTGTGCTCCGTATTCAGTTTATGATTATAAGTAGGCCTGTTGTAAAATATATATAATTAGCTTATTGCTGTAATTTGTTGGGCAGCCTATACCATAGGCTATACCATTAGCCTACGGTACAGTATAGCCACTCTCCTTTGTTGGTAGGCCTAATTGCTGCAATATAGCCTGTTCAAAACTTTTGTGAAGGTTTACACCAGTGCTTTAAATATGCAACAAGGATTTTGTTTCATTCTATTGAGACATTTTGTTTGGCCAAATTAAGTTCCAACTGTAATGTTGTGTTTTCTGCAATACAATAGAATTACTGTACTGCGTTACACATACTCAAACCATGGAGGCCGAGATGCAACAATGACCATAATGTAATGCCACAAGACAACAACCTGTTGGTATTGTCCTTATGAACAATGGCTTCACTTACTTTAGATATTACCCTAATAAAGTTTAGACACTTTTGTGAAGGTTTGGTGTGTTGTGGCTATTATAGATTTTAGATACTTCCGGTCTGTGAAGACAGTGCACACCGACGCTCCAAGTACTGACTCTGAGAGTTGAACTTGAGGTGAGGACCAACGTCTTTGGGCCTACCAGGGTGACTTCTTCTTTAATACAATGCTCATCTTTATGAACAATATTTTGATCTAAATTAACGAATTAGCATCCTCCTGTACACTTCTATCTGTGTTGTAATAGTAGGATAAAGGATAAGGAAAAATAAATGCATATCGGCGTTGAGAACATGACATATCTCTATCTGTCTGTCTCTCTTCAGGCCGAAGCTTCTCTTCCTTTACATATATTTTGATGTTAACTTCTTAGGGAGCGGCAGCCGAGGTGACGGTTTTGGAGAGTCTGGCGTGCCCAAAGTAAAATGCCTGCCACTCAGGCCCAGAAAATAGGATATGCACATAATTAGTACTATTGGATAGGAAACACTCTGAAGTTTCTAAAAGTGTTAAAATAATGTAAGTGAGTATAACAGAACTGATATAGCAGGCAAAAACCCGATGACCTTTTTGTCCAGGCTCCCTATTGATTTTAATGGTATCCAGCTCCTAGACTGCAGTACCTATGGCTTCCACTAGATGTCAACAGTATTTATACAGTGTCTGGAGGCTCTAGCACTAAGCAGAACAGATAGGAATAGGAAGTAGTGAAGGGACCACATTTGTCAACAACGTTTCACGGGAGCGAGATTGTGAGCACGCCCCACTTTATTTTCCTTTCCTATCATTCGCTTTATTGTCCGGTTGAAATATTACAGTAAATATACATAAAAGGATACCTAAGGATACATAAAAAATGATGCTTGATTTGTTTGGAGAAAGTGTATAGGGTAAATTTGAACGTGTTCTCTTCACGGTTCTATGGGCGACTCAACGGTGGATTTTCAGATCATAACGCGCCAACCAAACGGAGATTTATGGATATAATAAATGACTTCTTCTAAAAAAAGAACCATTGGATGTCTTCGTTGGACACTTGGGAAGCCCTCAGCAGAAGTTATTCGAAAGGTAAGTGATTTATTTTAGCTCTTATATGGGTTTTGTGTGACCCGCGCTGGATATTAATTTATGCTAATGTGGAAAATAGGAGAGGTACTATCCTCAAACAATCAAATGTTGTGCTTTCGCCATAAAGCCTTTTTGAAATCTGACAACGCTGTGATATTGCCAAGAATCAGAGCTTTTGATGACTATGCAACACTTGTATATTGATGAATGTTTAATAATTCAACTTTTGGATTTTGAATTTGGCGCCTTACATTTCACCGGGTAGTGTCGGGAGCGGCCCGCTAGCGCGCCACTACTCCCTAAGTATCATACGGTGGACACCTAAGCCTATAGGACTATGCAGGCAACACCCTGATGCATTTAGCACTTACATCTCCGACAAACAACAGGCTATGAAGTTTTGAATGTGCTACACATGGAAACACAACAAATATATATTTTTTGTAATTAGTTTCCAGGCTGTTTTTAAGGACACATATCTGTGGTTGGCTTGGCCAATATTGCTTGGTCAGATATTTCTCTCTCTCTTTCTACTCTCAGATCTCTCTCGGATCCGAACCGGCATGGGTCTGTTTTGGTCTGTTTTTCCACTGTCTTCTTCGTAACGAGTCTGACTGTCCTCGGTTCCATTCGGAACAGGTCTCCGTTTTTTGTTATTTTGTTATGCATATCTGGTTGGGTGGAAAAGCCAAGGGTTCAATTCGGAATGTGTCCCAACTTTTTGGACCCGGGAAAACCTCTATCACAGGCACAGAGACACACACACAGACACACACACAGCGACAGACACAGAGACATTATCAGCAGGAGATGGATAGTGTAAATGAAACTTTGTCTGCGTTAGAGGAACGTGCGGAAGGCATTTTCTGCATGAGCGAAGAAGAAGCGCGTATCAAATGGACTGTCTGACTGTGCATCCCCAATGGTACCTTATTCCCTATGCAGTGCACTACTGTTGACCAGAGTCATATGGGCCCGTAGTGCACTATATAGGGAACAGGGTGCCATTTGGGACACTTTCTGAATCTCCCTCCAGATATTTCATCTTCCGAGACCGGGAGAAGGTAAACTGATTTGTTCTCCGTGATCTCAGACAGAGATGCATTACCGTGCTTTGTTCTACATGGGAGGAAGAGGAGAGGAAGAGGGGAGGAGATGAAAGGAAAATGGATGAGAGGAGAAGTAAGGAGGGGGAGTGGGGAGAGGACGTAAGATGTAACTTTTATTTTACAGAACTTAATTTCTCTGTAACTACAATTTTAGTCATTTAGCAGATGCTCCTGTCCAAAGACTAGGTAAAATATCCCCATATTACCATCACGGCTAGTAAAACCTTCACAACTAGATGCTATATCTGCTAATTATTTTTTGTGAGTGATGAGGGGCATCTAATGACTTGCTTGTTTCACTGGTTACATCCAGAATCTGATTTGTCGAATATCTTCTTACCTCCTCCAAAAAACAGTAAAACCAAAACTGTGATGGTAACAGTATATACAGGACTTGATTTGTCGAATATCTTCTTACCTCTTTCAAAAAACAGTAAAACCAAAACTGTGATGGTAACAGTATATACAGGACTTGATTTCACACAACTGTATTCCTCTGTAACTAACAGATACAGTTTATTCAACATGCATTTTAGTCATATAGCAGATGCTCCTATCTAGATATACATAAGATCAGTGCAGATATTCAAATAAAGCAGGTTAAACTAACACATATCATAATTATTGATAGTAAAACGTTTTTCAAAATACCTGCTGAAAGTAATAACAAGTAATACAGTTTAGTGGTATTGAAAATCGGGGTTGAGGCCCCTAGTGGAGTCGTGGGGGAAATGCCTTGTGGTTGGCTTTATACATTTGAATTGGGAAGTTCACATACACTTAGGTTGGAGTCATTAAAACTCCTTTTTCAACCACTCCACAAACTTCTTGTTAACAAACTATAGGCTTGGCAAGTCGGTTAGGACATCTACTTTGTGCATGACACAAGTCATTTTTCCAACAATTGTTTACAGACAGATTATTTCACTTATAATTCACTGTATCACAATTCCAGTGGGTCAGAAGTTTACATACAATAAGTTGACTGTGCCTTTAAACAGCTTGGAAAATTCCCGAAAATTATGTCATGGCTTTAGAAGCTTCTGACTGGCTAATTGACATTTGAGTCAATTGGAGGTGTACTTGTGGAGGTATTTCAAGGCCTACCTTCAATCCCAGTGCCTCTTTGCTTGACATCATGGGAAAATCTAAAGAAATCAGCCAAGACCTCAGAAAAAGAATTGTAGACCTCCACAAGTCTGGTTCATCCTTGGGAGCAATTTCCAAACGCCTGAAGGTACCACGTTCATCTGTAAAAACAATAGTACGCAAGTATAAACACCATGGGACCATGCAGCCATCATTACGCTCAGGAAGGAGATGCATTCTGTCTCCTAGAGATGAACGTACTTTGGTGCGAGAAGTGCAAATCAATCCCAGAACAACAGGACCTTGTGAAGATGCTGGAGGAAACAGGTACAAAAGTATCTATTTCCACAGTAAAACGAGTGCTATATCGACATCACCTAAAGGCAGCTCAGCAAGGAAGAAGCCACTGCTCCAAAACCACCATAAAAAAGCAAGACTACGGTTTGCAACTGCAAATGGGGACAAATATCGTACTTTTTGGATAAATGTTCTCTGGTCTGATGAAAGAAAAATAGAATTGTTTGGCCATAATGACAATTTTTATGTTTGGAGGGAAAAGGGGGAGGCTTGCAAGCCAAAGAACACCATCCCAACCGTAAAGCACGGGGGCGGCAGCATCATGTTGTGAGGGGGGGCTTTGCTGCAAGAGGAATTGGTGCACTTCACAAAATAGATGGCATAATGAGGTAGGACAATTATGGCAATATATTGAAAGAACATCTCAAGACATCAGTCAGAAGGTTAATGCTTGGTCGCAAATGGGTCTTCCAAATGGACAATGACCACAAGCTTACTTCCAAAGTTGTGGCAAAATGGCATAAGGACAACAAAGTCAAGGTATTGGAGTGGCCATCACAAAGCCCTGACCTCAATCCTATAGAAAATTTGTGGGCAGAACTGAAAAAGCGAAGGCTACCCAAAATGTTGGACCCAAGTTAAACAATTTAAAGGCAATGCTACCAAATACTAATTGAGTGTATGTAAACTTCTGACCCATTGGGAATGTAATGAAAGAAATAAAAGCTGAAATAAATCATTCTCTCTACTATTATTCTGACAATTCACATTCTTATAATAAAGTGGTGATCCTAACTGACCTGAAACAGGGAATTTTAACTGTGATTAAATGTCAGGAATTGTGAAAAAACTGAGTTTGAATGTATTTGGCTAAAGTGTATGTAATCTTCTGACTTCAACTGTAAATACATTTTCATTTAATTTGGGGAGGACAGCAAATTAAGAGTACAGATTATTGTATGGGTCAATATACAAATGTTTTTTGGGAAAGACATTGAGTAAAGTTATTTATTTGTACCTTTTCATTTTGATAAGAGATGAACATGTAATGAATTGAAGGTTATTTTATTATTTGGGGTGAAGTGGGGGGGGGGGTCTCCATTAACTCTAGCGGAAAAAAACTGTGTTCCAATGAAAAAATGTGTCTCTCTTCTGTCTCTAATACCCCCACTGTTCCATTGTCCTTCTGTCTCTAATGCCCCCCACTGTTCCATTGTCCTTCTGTCTCTAATACCCCCCACTGTTCCATTGTCCTTCTGTCTCTAATGCCCCCCACTGTTCCATTGTCCTTCTGTCTCTAATGCCCCCCACTGTTCCATTGTCCTTCTGTCTCTAAC
>QNTS01004379.1:9551-21637 GCA_003317085.1 Hucho hucho
CTCTCTCTGCTGCTCTTTCTCTCTCTGCTGCTCTCTCTCTTTGCTGCTCTCTCTTCTGTCTCCTCTCTCTCTCTCTGCTTCTCTCTCTCTCTCTCTCTCTCTCTCTGCTACTCTCTCCTCTCTTTTCTCTCTCTGCTGCTCTCTTTTCTCTCTCTCTGATGCTCTCTTCCCTCTTTTCTCTCTCTCTCTGATGCTCTCTTCTCTCTTTTCTCTCTCTCTGATGCTCTCTTCTCTCTTTTCTCTCTCTCTCTGATGCTCTCTTCTCTCTTTTCTCTCTCTCTCTGATGCTCTCTCCTCTCTCTTTTCTCTCTCTCTCTGATGCTCTCTCTCTTCTCTCTCTGGTTAATGTCACCTCTCCCAGCTCTCACCTAACATGACACCTACTACCTCCCCTCTTTCCATTTACTATAACAAGCATCTGAGCACCGGACGTTGAAATTTGGTCAGTCCGCCCCGGCCGGACCAAATCTGAACCAATCATAGATGTCTGTTTCACAAGTTTGGACAGAATAGTACAGTACAGTAGAAAATGGTACAGTACTGTATAGTAAAGAATAGTACAGTACAGTAGAAAATGGTACAGTACTGTATAGTACAGTACAGTAGAAAATGGTACAGTACTGTATAGTAAAGAATAGTACAGTACAGTAGAAAATGGTACAGTACTGTATAGTAAAGAACAGTAGAGTACACTAAAGTAGAGTCCTAACTTGTGAAATATAGACATCTATGATTGGTTCAGATTTTGTCTGGTCCGGACCAACTAAACGTGGTCTTGTTTGGGGGCAGAGCTTGATGCAATAATAGCAGTGTGTAGAATAATACCCAAATATGCAAATGAAGGCTATTGCATATTCCTACATTTTATGTACCTATACAGGATACATCACCATGAAGAGAAGGACATTCATATCCATAATTATGCATTTCTATACAGTACAGATCAGGGACCCATGATGTAAGTCAATTACAAAATGCTCAAATTCACAATAATTTCAAGTGGTATCAGAGATACTCAGAGTTACTGTCACTGTTGACACTTGGAAAGAGTGCATAGAGTTGAAGTACTTTTTGAGAAAGATGTGAGGAGAGGACACAAGGAATCAAAGAAAGCGAAATGAGAAGGAGCCACACATGCTGTCTTATACCCACATACATCCCAGTGTCTTTCCTGTGTAGCCTACATTATAAACAGACTGATTTATCAGCAGACATGATGGCAGCGGTTGACAGGAAGCGCTCACGTAGAGGAATCGGTCACGTGCTCTGTCTCCGAGCTCTCCATCTTGCTCCAACCGCACCTGTCAGTAGAGATTATGTGACAGTTGTGTGTGGGTGTGAATGACTGTTTTCTGTACTGTCATACCAGTGTGAGGTGGGTGTTGAGGGCAGGAAGAGTGTTAGGTTACCCATGAAACCAAACTTTCCATTTCCCAGTAACAGAAAGATAATGTAAGAGAATCACTGTAAGAAAAAGAGTCAGTAGTATGAATATGACTGTACTCTTCAATGATGTTGTTGCCCAACCCTCAACTCTCCAACCCTCCCTCTGCTCTATCTCTCTCTGCTGTCTCTCTCTCTCTCTCTCTCTCTCTCTGCTGTCTCTCTGCTGTCTCGCTCTCTCTCGCACTGCTGTCTCGCTCTCTCTCGCACTGCTGTCTCGCTCTCTCTCGCACTGCTGTCTCTCGCTCTCTCTCGCACTGCTGTCTCTCGCTCTCTCTTTAGAGTGGGATTTGGATTAAAAGGGGGAGAGGGGGAAATAGAGAGGGAGAGGGGGAAATAGAGAGGGAGAGGGGGAAAGAGAGAGGGAGGGAAATGGGAAAGAGAGGTAGGGGGAAAGAGAGAGGGAGGGAAATGGGGAAGAGAGTGAGGGGAAAGAGCGAGGGGAAGGAGGTAGGGGGAGGAAGGGTGGGTGGGGGGGACTGTGCATCCCACCTGTTCCACAACAATATACTTCCTAATGTAGAAAAGTGCAAATTCATGTTCAAATTCATCATCCACCCAAACAACCTAATACCTTTTGGTGCTGCTGTTCGATTGTTTCATTTCTTCAAAGGTGAACTTTTTGAGAACATTAACAAAGGATGGAAGTCAATTAATGTGTAGTCTCCTAGTGCTGTTTTTGAAAAGAGTGAAATTGAATTGGCAGCCAATTTCCTCGCAAGGCTTTTTTGCTTCACACGTCCCTTGCACGTGCGTGTTTGTGTTTGGGAAACTAGTTTTGCTCATCTATATTCATTCAATCTCTGTCCTCCTGGGCTTGTTTTTATGACTCTATGTATTTGCAGTTACCTCCCTTGGAACATGAGAAGGTGTGGTTCCCAAATTGCACTCTATTACCTATTTACTGCAATAGCTTTGATTGGGGCCCATGAGGTTCTTGTCAAATGTAGTGCACTTTATAAGGAATAGGGTGCCATTTGGGATGCTGAGATGGAGAAATATGCCAAAACTGATTTGTAAATAATAGATTTCCTTCTTGGAATTGCACCAATACTTTAGTAGTGTTTAAAATAAATCTAATCAAAATGTTTTGGTCACATACACATATTTAGCAGATGTTATTGCGAGGGTAGCAGTAGTATCTAACAATACACACATCTAAAAGTACAAGAATAGAATTAAGAAATATATACAGCCTTTGGAAAGTATTCAGACCCCTTGACTTTTTCCACATTTTGTTAGGTTACAACCTTATTCTACAATTGATGAGGGAAAAAATAATTTAATCAATCTACACACAATACCCCATAATGACAAAGCAAAATAAATGTTAGCTTTTAAAAAAAAAAAAAAGTACTTTTTACAGGTTTTCATCAAGGATCTCTCTGTACTTTGCTTTGTTCATCTTTGCCTCGATCCTGACTAGTTTCCCAGAACCTGCTGCTTCACCGTAGGGATGATGCCAGGTTTCCTCAATCTTGGTTTCATTAGACCAGAGAATCTTATTTCTCATGGTCTGAGAGTCCTTTCGGTGCCTTTTGGCAAAGTGGGCTGTCATGTGCCTTTCACTGAGGAGTGGCTTCCGTCTGGCCACTCTACCATAAAGGCCTGATTGGTGGAGTGCCACAGAGATGGTTGTCCTTCTGGAAGGTTCTCCCATCTCCACAGAGGAACTCTAGAAGTCTGTCAGAGTGACCATCGGGTTCTTGGTCACCTCCCTGACCAAGGCCCTTCTCCCCTGATTGCTCAGTTTGAGAAAGAGTCTTGGGGGTTCCAAACTTCTTCCATTTAAGAATGATGGAGGCCACTGTTCTTTGTGGACCTTTAATGCTGCAGAAATGTTTTGGTACCCTTACCCAGATCTGTGCCCCAACACAATCCTGTCTCGGAGCTCTACGGACAATTCCGTCGACCTCATGGCTTGGTTTTTGCTCTGACTTGCACTGTCAACTGTGGGACCTTATATAGACAGGTGTGTGCCTTTCCAATGTCCAATCAATTGAATTTACCACAGGTGGCCTCCAATCAAGTTGTAGAAACATCTCAAAGATGATCAATGGAAACAGGATGCACCTGAGCTCAATTTCGAGTCTCATAGCAAATGTTCTGAATACTTATGTAAATAAGGAATTTTTTTGTCTTCCATTATTAGTGACCAGTGTTCCATGTCTGTGTGTATAGGGTCGCAGTCTCTAAGGTGTATGGTATAGTAACCGGGTGGTAGTCACTGTCACTAGCTGACTAAGTTCAGGGCAGGGTACTGGGTGGAGGCTGGCTAGTGATGGCTATTTAACAGTCTGATGACCTTGAGATAGAAGCTGTTTTTCAGTCTCTCGGTCCCAGCTTTGATGCCCCTGTACTGACCTCGCCTTCTGGATGATAGCGGGGTGAACGGGCCGTGGCTCGTGTGGTTGTTGTCCTTGATGATCTTTTTGGCCTTCCTGTGACATTGGGTGCTGTAGATGTCCTGTAGAGCAGGCAGTGTGTCCCTGGTGATGCGTTGGGCAGACCGCACCACCCTCTGGAGAGCCCTGCGGTTGCGGGCTATGCAGTTGCCGTACCAGGCAGTGATACAGCCTGACAGGATGCTCTCAATGGTGCATCTGTAAAGGTTTGTGAGGGTCTTGGGGGCCAAGCTGAATTTCTTCAGCCTCCTGAGGTTGAAGACGCGCTGTTGCACTTTCTTCATCACACAGTGATGTGTACACCAAGGAACTTGAAGCTTTCCACCTTCTCTACTGCGGTCCTGTGGATGGGGGCGTGCTCCCTGTCTCCTGAAGTTCACGATCAGCTCCTTCGTTTTGTTGACGTTGAGGGAAGGTTATTTTCCTGTCACCACTCTGCCAGGGGCATCACCTCCTCCCTGTAGGATGTCTCGTCATTGTTGTTGATCAGGCCCACCACTGTTTTCCTCTGATGATTGAGTTGGAGGCGTGCATGGCCACGCAGTCATGGGTGAACAGGGAGTACAGGAAGGGGCTGAGCACGCACCCTTGTGGGTCCCCTGTGTTGAGGGTCAGCGTAGTGGAGGTGTTGTTTAATGGTCCTGGCAGGGGTCTGGTGGTGTCTAAAGGGGTCTACAGACTTCACGCAAGCGCAGCGCAACGGAGCATGTGAACGTCGTCCTCCGTCACAAAATGGGCGGCTTCATGTAGTTCGCTCTGACATTCGACGTGCTCCCGTGCCAAATGAAAATTGGGACGCACCGTGTCATTCCTTGCGCAGCTGTAGGGGCAGTGTTGTCAGTGTTCCTTGATCTGATCTATAGGCTCTGCATCATATTGACCTATTTTGCATTGCTAACCAGATATAATCTCAGCGACTTGTTCAAACAGTAAGCCAAACAACATTGTAGCCTTATTAGAATCCCCCCCACCCCACCCCACCATATGTATTTTGTTTAGAACTAATAACTAGTGATTCCAGGCTGTTGTGAAATGGTTGAAGCTGCTTTTCTTCATGACCAAAACATGACATTTGATTTTTAAGCTGATATGGGAGTGAATACATTAAAGCGGCATATCAAACTGTGATAATGTTGTAGGTTACACATATTATTTCACATGGAGATGTGGGAAGCTAAAAAAGTCTAGCTAGCTTTCCAGATTTTTTGCCAGCTGGCTACTACTAGCAAGGGAGCGTCTTTCTTTTTCCCAATGCGGTTGAGCCAAAACCCCACCCCGTTATTCAGAGAGGCGTTCTACAATGCTTTGAGCGCTCTCCAAGTCCGGATGTGAATATCACATACCGCAATATTTCAGTCACTGATTAATAACAAAGGCCGATTGAATGATTAGCAAATAAATATTTGCGAAATTATGAATAATAAGCATATGCGTTTACTTGATAATAGACTACTAATGATAATATAACAGCTTCAAATACCAAGCTAGTAACGTTAAGTAGCCTAGGTAAACTTAGCTGACCTTCAATTGAGGGAATTCAGCAGAGTTCTGAGACATTTTTACAACTCATTGAAACTCTGAAAATAAATACATGGGCAAATGTTACCAAGCATGATGATAACAGGCCTGTATTACGGTAGGCAGCTAATTGTTAAATTACACTTTCCATCATTACCTTGGAAGGCCACTGTCTCTGCGCTGATCTCCTGCGAGTGAGACAACGCTAGCTAGCCAATGGAAGCGTAATAGAACGCCCCTCTGAATAACTGGCCGTGGTTTTGGCTTAACTGCGTTGGGAAGAAGAAAGACGCAGCAACGGAAGACAGCTCTTCTATACTTTCACCACAAATGAGAAGACCAAAATAAACTACCATCGCCCGCTTGTGAATGGGAGTCTAGGAAACATGGACCGACGAGGGTAGGTGTCCGCTGCTCCAAAAAGCTGACTTCACGCATAGATCAATGGATTTGAAGCTTGTATCGGTCTTAAGGTGTGGTGGGAGCCTAGCTAGGGGGTCAGGTTGGTGGCCGTCACTTCCAGCTGGGGCAGAGCAGGCTTTTCCCTTTGAAGCTCTGAAGCTCTGTAGACCAGTAGGTACATTAGGCCCAGATGTTTTGTTGTGCCATCGGTGTGACAATGACCATAGGAGTTGGCAAGACACCACAAACGGATCAAGGACCAGGCTATCTCTGTCCCACTGTGGATTAGTCCTGACTGCAGCAGCATCGTTTAGCGTTGTTCAGTCATTCAACCCGGGGATTGTCTTTATCACTGGTGGAAAGTACTTAAGTAGTACCTCAAAGTGTTTTTACTTAAGTAGTTTTTCAGGGTATCTGTACTTTACTTTACCATTTATATTTTGGACTACTTTTACTTCACTACGTTCCTAAAGAAAATGATGTACTTTTTACTCAATACATTTTCCCTGACACCCAAAAGTACTCATTACATTTTGAATGCTTAGCAGGACAGGAAAATGGTCCAATTCACGCACTTATCAAGAGAACATCCCTGGTCATCCCTACTGCCTCTGATCTGGCGGACTCACTAAACACATGCTTTGTTTGTAAATGATGTTGGAGTGTGTCACTGCCTATCCGTACATTAAAATAACAAGAAAATTGTGCCGTCTGATTTGCTTAATAAAGGAATTTGAAATTATTTGTACTTTTACTTTTGATACTTAAGTATATTTAATGATTTAATCTATTAAGGTATCTTTACTTTTAACTCAAGTATGACAATTGGGTACTTTTTCCACCACTGGTCTTTGAGGGGCCAACCATGCTATGGGACTAAAAAACAGGGCATTTCATGTCAGACCCCTGGGATTCTGGGATAGGCTATAACTGCTGGAGTCACAAGCTGGGATAGGCTAACTACAGGGGGTGGGATGGGCCAGTGTGGCCCAACTTCAAAGTTACTCTGTGGATTAACAATGGCTTTGGTTTACGGGGGCTGGTTGATGGAGTACTGTGTAGTGTATTAGGAGCTCTCTCTACCCTCTGAGGAAGCATGGTGGCAGCTGTTAAAACACAAGGCCACATGAGCCCCCCCTCCTCTCCTCCCCCCCGCCCTCCCACAGCTGGGTCTCTCTGTGGGACCACCCCACCACCCCAGCCGCCTTCTCACACAGATAGACTCTCATTGTCAGAGCCCTTGCTGGGAAATCAGCTGGGAGATACTGAGAGGGACAATACACAGCCTCCAAAATAACACCATTTAGCATTTCGATCAAACCCAGATCTTTTTCCCCGTTCTGCTGTCTAAAGTTCCCAGTCAGTCAGACAGTGCTCAGACAGGGTGAGTGTGTGTTGTCGGTCTTTCACATGGAGAAAGTGTTACCCACACTACCATACCGACTCAAACTGTACTTTACAGTGCTGGCTCTGATTTATCATTGTCCTTTCAAGCACGGTTCCAGCAACTATGTTGGATACATAACCAGTACAGCTTGGCTTGGCTTGGCTTGGCTTGACTCAGCTCAGTAGTTTGAAAAGAGTATATACAGTTGAAGGCGGAAGTTTACTTACACTTAGGTTGGAGTCATTAAAACTCATTTTTCAACCACTCCACAAATTTCTTGTTAACAAACTATAGTTTTGGCAAGTTGGTAAGGACATCTACTTTGTGCATGACACAAGTAACTTTTCCAACAATTGTTTACAGACAGATTATTTAACTTATATTTCACTGTATCACAATTCCAGTGGGTCAGACGTTTACGTACACTAAGTTGACTGTGCCTTTTAAACAGGTTGGAAAATTCCAGAGAATGATTGGCCCCCAAGACTCTCACAAACCTGACATTTCACATTCTTAAAATAAAGTGGTGATCCTAACTGACCTAAGACAGGGATTTTTTTACTAGGATTAAATGTCACGAACTGTGAAAAACTGAGTTTAAATGAATTTGGCTAAGGTGTATGTTAACTTCCGCTTCAACTGTAAATGAGGCCGGGTTGTGAGGCAGGTTGGGACCAGGTCAGGTCACTAAGCAGGCTGTGGGTTGGGGTGGAGAGTGTTAATGCCTCTCTATCTCTAAGTGGGTGAGCTGGGCTTATGGGTTGTGTTTGCGGTCACTGACACTGATTGGAGTTCAACTCTAATATGGCAATCTCTCTCGGTCTCTCTTTTTTGTCTTCCTCTCCTCTCTCCCACACTTATCCTCTTCTCTCTATCCCTTCAGATGTGGGACAGATGGCTATTGACTGGCTGACAGGAAACTTCTACTTCGAGGACAACATGGACGATCGTATCTTTGTGTGCAACGCGGACGGCCAGACGTGCGTCACCCTGCTGGATCAGGAGCTCTACAACCCTAAAGGCATTGCCCTGGACCCGCTGATGGGGTGAGCACTACCCCACTAACAACCCCAGAGACCTCTGAAGTAGTGACCTCAGAAGGTTCTTTGTTTACTTCCCCCTGGTCCTTCTGGTCAGATAAATGCTGACCCAGCCCTTAGTCAGTGAATAAGCTTCCTCTTCTCTGTCTCACACACACACACACACGCGCAACATGTGTATCATCACTTCATCTTTCTGACGGGGACACTTCAAAATAGTTTGGTGTATCCTGTATTGTTCCTTTTTACAAGGTGTCACTTCTCAGTTTTGGATGGCATCTCCTGGTGAAGGATGTAGACATCTCCTTTATTAACTAGCCTTAATGCAGATGGCACTTTTATGACCTGCATAAAACAGCATGATTGAGAGGTAAAATATGAATTAAGGAAGTACAGCTAGTCTTTTGGAATACACAGTCAGTCCTCCCTTTCCTCTGTTTAATCTCCCCACGCACTCATGGTTTCTTCATCTCTGCTCTCACTCTCTCTCCCCCCCTGCTCTCCTCACCCCCTCTACCTCCCCTCTCTTCCTACAGCAAGGTGTTCTTCACAGACTACGGTCAGACTCCCAAGGTGGAGCGTTGTGACATGGATGGTCAGAACCGGACCAAGCTGGTGGAAAGTAAGATTGTGTTCCCCCACGGTATCACCCTGGACCTGGTCAACCGGCTGGTCTACTGGGCTGATGCCTACCTGGACTACATAGAGGTGGTGGACTACGAGGGCCAGAACAGACACACCATCATACAGGGCCTGCTGGTGAGGTCATGAATGAATTAAGGAAGATGCTCCATTAAAACAGACGCGCGCGCACACACACACACCAACTCTGACTGTGTGTCTGTTCATTCTGTCAGATTGAGCATCTGCACGGGCTGACGGTGTTTGAGAACTACCTGTACGGCACCAACTCCGACGAGGGCAACCTGAACCACGCTAAGACCAGCGTGATCCGGGTCAACCGCTTCAACTCCTCTGACTTCACGGTGGTGACCCGAGTGGACCGCGGCGCCGCCCTGCACGTGTACCATCAGAGACGTCAACCCCCAGGTAGGTACACACCCACAACCCCCCATGTATTTACCATGGAGTGTGGTATGTAGTGCGGTCAGGCTTTTGTTCCAGCCCGGCACGTGTTCCACCAGAGACGCCAACCTCCATGTACAGTTGAAGTTTACATACACATAGGTTGGAGTCATTAAAACTCGGTTTTCAACCACTCGACAAATTTCTTGTTAATAAACTATAGTTTTGGCAAGTCGGCTAGGACATCTACTTTGTGCATGACACAAGTAATTTTTCCAACAATTGTTTACAGACAGATTATTTCACCTATAATTCACTGTATCACAATTCCAGTGGGTCAGAAGTTTACATACACTAAGTTGACTGTGCCTTAAAACATCTTGGAAAATTCCAGAGAATGATGTCATGGCTTTAGAAGCTTCTGATAGGCTAATTTACATCATTTGAGTCAATTGGAGGTGTACCTGTGGATGTATTTTAAGGCCTACCTTCAAACTCAGTGCCTCTTTTCTTGACATCATGGGAAAATCAAAAGAAATCAGCCAAGACCTCAGGAAAAGAAATGTGTAGACTTCAAGTCTGGTTCATCCTTGGGAGCAATTTCCAAGCGCCTGGTACCACGTTCATCTGTACAAGCAATAGTACGCAAATATAAACTCCATAGGACCACGCGGCCGTCATACCGCTCAGGAAGGAGACGCGTTCTGTCTCCTAGAGATGAATGTACTTTGGTGCAAAAAGTGCAAATCAAGCAGCATCATGTTGTGGGGGTGCTTTGCTGCAGGAGGACTGGTGCCCTTCACAAAATAGATGGCATCATGAGGAAGGAAAATGTATGTGGATATATTGAAGCAACATCTCAGACATCAGTCAGGAAGTTAAATTTTGGTCTCAAATAGGTCTTCCAAATGGATAATGACCCCAAGCATACTTCCAAAATTGTGGCAAAATGGCTTAAGGACAACAAAGTCAAGGTATTGGAGTGGCCATCACAAAGCCCTGGCCTCAATCCTATAGAACATGTGTGGGCAGAACTGAAAAGGCGTGTGTGAGCAAGGAGGCCTACAAACCTGACTCAGTTACACCAGCTCTGTCAGGAGGAATGGGCCGAAATTCACCCAACTTATTGTGGGAATCTTGTGGAAGGCTGCCCCTGAAACGTTTGACTCAAGTTAAACAATTTAAAGGCAATGCTACCAAATACTAATTGAGTGTATGTACACTTCTGACCCTCTGGGAATGTGATGAAAGAAAGAAAAGCTTACGTAAATCATTCTCTCTACTATTATTCTGACATTTCACATTCTTAAAATAAAGTGGTGATCCTAACTGACCTAAGACAGGGAATTTGTACTAGGATTAAATGTCAGGAATTGTGAAAAACTGAGATAAAATGTATTTGGCTAAGGTGTATGTAAATTTCCGACTTCAACTGTAAATGGTACACGCCTAGGGTTGCAAAATTACGGTCACCTTCAAAAATTCCCAGGTTTTCCAGAATTCCTGTTTGAAAAAGTCCAGAAGGGTATCTACTGTATCTGTCTGTATCGATCATCATAGTTGTTGCCATGTTGGTGCCTAGTGCTGACCTCTGACCCTGCTCTTGTCCCCTGGTGTCTAGTGAGAGAGAAGAGTCATGCGTGTGCCCCGGATCAGTTTAAGAAGCCAGGAGGCTGCTCAGACATCTGTCTGCTGGGGAACAGCCACAAGACTCGGACCTGCCGCTGTCGCTCTGGATTCAGCCTGGGCAGCGACGGGAAGTCCTGCAAAAGTAAGTACTTTACATACATGAAGTTTTGAATTGAATTGCATTCCATAGCACAATTGCATTCCAATTGAATTGCATTCCATGAGCATAGCACAAAAATTTCACACAACAGCACAGCACAGAACTCCATAAAGCACAGACCTGCAATTTATATTATAGCAATATGAGTTGAATTAAGTCTCTAGAACATAACTTTTACATTTACATGTAAAACAGAAAATACCTTGTTTTCGTTGCTGAGATCTTGTAACTAACCGTTCAGCATATTCCAACGTTGTCCTTGTTCCCCTTGCAGAACCTGAACATGAGTTGTTCCTGGTGTATGGTAAGGGTCGCCCTGGCATCATCCGTGGCATGGACATGAATGCCAAGGTCCCTGACGAGTTCATGATCCCCATTGAGAACCTGATGAACCCGCGGGCGCTGGACTTCCACGCTGAGAGCGAGTTCATCTACTTCGCTGATGCCGTGAGTTACATCATCGGACGGCAGAAGATTGACGGCACGGAGAGAGACACCATCCTGAAGGACGGTAAGGAATGTCCGTTCGAGTGCCGTAGTATTTAACATGTAGTGCATTACAACAAGACTCAGTTCCAACCTATTGCAGAATTGAATCTCAATGCATGTAGATTTGGGATGCATATAGAATCACAATATATACAGTGAGGGAAAAAAGTATTTGATCCCCTGCTGATTTTGTACGTTTGCCCCCTGACAAGAAATGATCAGTCTATAATTTTAATGGTAGGTTTATTTGAACAGTGAGAGACAAAAAACATAAAAATCCAGAAAAATCATGTGAAAAATGTTATGAATTGATTTGCATTTTAATGAGGGAAATAAGTATTTGACCCCTCTGCAAAACATGACTTAGTACTTGGTGGCAAAACCCTTGTTGGCAATCACAGAGGTCAGACGTTTCTTGTAGTTGGCCACCTGGTTTTCACACATCTCAGGAGGGATTTTGTCCCACTCCTCTTTGCAGATCTTCTCCAAGTCATTAAGGTTTCGAGGCTGACGTTTGGCAACTCGAACCTTCAGCTCCCTCCACAGATTTTCTATGGGATTAAGGTCTGGAGACTGGCTAGGCCACT
>QNTS01004379.1:29792-72481 GCA_003317085.1 Hucho hucho
TGTGTGTGTGTGTGTGTGTTTAAAAGGGTTCTATGGTTTTCATCCTCACCATGATCCATGTGCAATGATCCTCTCCTCTCTTTCTGATTGGTCAGATGGTGTACGAGGGAAACGAGTTAAACCACGCCTTCGGCCTGTGTCACTACAAGCACTTCCTGTTCTGGAACGAGTACCGTGGCGGCAGCATCTTCAAACTAGATACCACCACCAGCACCGTCACGTTGCTCCGCAACGAACGCCCACCCCTCTTCGAGATCCGTGTGTATGACGCTCACCAGCAGCAAGGTAACTTTACTGGTAACACCAGATGGGTAACACCACAGTCAATGGGGAACACGTTTAACAGTGTCATAAGTACGTCCTAAAGTGTCATAACACATGCCAAAACTTCCAATACACTTTTATTCTATATCATTGATTTAGCTAGGCTAGATATGAATGAATGAGTACTTTAATGTCCCATAGGCAAATTTGCTTGGTAACAATGCTAACGGTCCTGTCTGCCTGTCTTCTGTTTGTTTCTATAGGTACCAACCTGTGTCGTGTGAAAAACGGTGGCTGCAGCAGTCTGTGTCTGGCTATCCCTGACGGCAGGTCCTGTGGCTGTGCTGACGACCAGATACTGGATGACGACAATGTCACCTGTAAAGGTATGCATTGGGACGGTCTCAGTTAGAAAGGCGTCAGTGATTACTGTACGTTGAACTGGGATGCCATATGGAAATGTCCATGTTTAAGCTGGTCTGTAGAGAAGCAAATCTCACAGACCTGCTTTCTTTTCAAATCTCACAGACAGCAGAGACTGAGAAACCCGTTGCTTTGCTACAGTATCCGTAACAGTCCCCTCCTTTCCTCTCCCCAGCCAACCCCACCTACATCCCTCCTCCTCAGTGTCAGCTCGGGGAGTTTGCCTGTAAGAACAACCGCTGTATCCAGGAGCGATGGAAGTGTGACGGTGACAACGACTGTCTGGACAACAGCGACGAGGCGGCCGAGCTCTGCCGTGAGTCGTGTCACACCGCCACGCCAGGGCCGGGGTTACTGAGCAATGCGACAACAAGTCACACACACACGACGCGCACAGTTGAGAATCATGTGCTGTGAATTAGCAGCAACAGAGGATGAGCTACCTGTCCAAGCCCTAATACTTGCTCTTCCTTGAGCCATGCAATATTAATAATCAATTGAGTGTCAAATAGGTCCGTAGTTTCTCCATCCAACTCTCTCTTCGTGCGACAATTAGTAACACCTAGTTTCCTCTGTGTACATGAAAGTTCTTTATGGTTCTAATGCTTGGCTGGAAACCAAGTTGGCCTACTTCTAGTGGATGACAGAGCAGCAGAAGCTCAAGCGTCCCAGAACATTATGTGCTTATAGCTGTGTAATGCCCACTTTATGAACTTACAGTTAAGGTAAATAGTTACTGACTAGACCTAATATTAGTCCAGTTATAGAAGACTCCTCTGTGACCCAGTCTCTCTGAGAGAGAGATGCTGTATAATCTTGTCAAATTCTATTGATCTCACGTTCAAATTCTACTGTTGTAATTCTCCTGTTTCTTCTCTCTCCCACAGACCAGCACACGTGTCCATCGGACAGGTTCAAGTGTCAGAACAACCGCTGTATCCCTCTGCGCTGGCTCTGTGACGGGGACAACGACTGTGGCACCGATGAGGATGAGTCTAATACTACCTGCTCAGGTACACACATAAACACTATACACAAATGCATGCATGTAGACTCAGGTACACACACACATAAACACTATACACAAACGCATGCATGTAGACTCGTACACACACCCTCCCCATCTCTAATGCTGTTATCCCCCTCTCCAGCTCGTACGTGCCCGCCCAACCAGTATGCGTGTAGCAGTGGGCGCTGCATCCCCACTTCCTGGAAATGTGACCTGGATGATGACTGCGGGGACCGTTCTGATGAGCCGGCCTCCTGTGGTGGGGACTTCTGGAATCACCTATCACCTCTGTAGCGTTCTATATTTTTCTGAGTAGTTTAATGTTTGAAACTCACTATACCTGAAGCCTGGTCAGCAGATGTATTGTTGCTTTTAGCCAAGCAAGAGTTTGGTTAGTTGGACAGTTTGTTGTTTTAGACTCTCGCACTACTTAGTTTTGATGTGGGCCAAGAGAGGTCTGTTTGTTGCACATGATGGTGTTTCTAGGATGTCATTTTTTCAAGGTTTCCTCTCACCTCTCCTTCTCCCCAGCCTATCCCACCTGCTTCCCCCTCACCCAGTTCACCTGTGCCAACGGACGCTGCATCAACGTCAACTGGCGCTGTGACAACGGTGAGCGTAAATCTCCTTTAAGCATTGCAATTCATAAGCATTTGTAACCTGTAATAGATGAATTCTTAAAAGTCTAGGCTGACATATGGAATTGTTTTAAGATGGTCATACTATGGATAATTTAGCTAAAACTACCTTAATTTCATTTACAACCGGTACCGGTTACCTTCAGACAAGTCCCGTGACACTTGTGGAGTCACATTTAGTTTGTAGCCCTAAGAGTTCGGACGCTACAAACAGAAGTTGGCACATCAACGGTACCAACCTCAGACGAGCCAACTTTGAGAGCATCCTCTATTCAATAGAGTGGTCATGATAGTTTGTAGGTCAAACCCTTTGGACGCTACAGACGTTTTGGAGAGAAGACCGATATTTGGGGTGTCTCGTGGTCTGACAAACACCGCTCTAGCTCTGCCACCTTTCACCGCAGATGTGGAAGTGCGACATTGGCAGATGTGGAGGATATAACAACAGAAACTGACGGATTTTGATGGGGATGTTAATCGACTCAAGGGGGTTAAGCATTTCTAAGCATTTCTAATGGCTTATTCATGGAAGTTAGTAATACATGTTACCTGTGTGTGTGTGTGTGCGTCTCTGCGTGTGTGTGTGTGTGTGTGTGTGTGCGTGCGCCTGCCCTTTCCGCCTGTGTCTCTCTCTGTCTCTCTCTCTGTGTGTTCAGACAACGACTGCGGTGACAACAGTGATGAGGCAGGCTGCAGCCACTCCTGCTCCAGTGTTCAGTTCAAGTGTAACAGCGGCCGCTGCATCCCTGAGTACTGGACCTGTGACGGGGACAACGACTGTGGAGACTACAGCGACGAGACCCACGCAAACTGTACCAACCAGGGTGAGTTCTGGTGCTGCCGCTGTGCTTTTGAGCAAGGCACTTGACCCCTAAACTGCCCCAGAGGCGCTGCACTGTGGCTGACCCTGGCTTCCAACTCCTTGTATTGTTATTCTACTGTACCACCCCAACAGAAGTTATAGAGCACCTCCTTTCCTTCTTCATTGAGCACATGGCAGGAGAGTGGCATTGTGCTCATAGTGTTTGCATGAGTCTAGCAGTCTGCATTGCAGCTTGCATTGTTCTTTACATGAAGGAGAGTATACAGTATATTTGTTCTCTTTTTAGTGTACTGGTATATTATCATCACATTAAATGCCTGTATCCTATTTCAGGCTGTGTACAGTTGAAGTCGGAAGTTTACACACACCTTAGCCAAGTACATTTAAACTCAGTTTTTCACAATTCCTGGCATTTAATCCAGTAACAATTCCCTGTCTTAGGTCAGTTAGGATCACCACTTTATTTTAAGAATGTGAAATGTCAGAATAATAGTAGAGAGAATGATTTATTTAAGCTTTTATTTCTTTCATCACATTCCCAGAGGGTCAGAAGTTTACATACACCCAATTAGTATTTGGTAGCATTGCCTTTAAATTGTTTAACTTGGGTCAAATGTTTCGTGCAGCCTTCCACAAGCTTCCCACAATAAGTTGGGTGAATTCCTCCTGACAGAGCTGGTTTAACTGAGTCAGGTTTGTAGGCCTCCTTGCTCGCACATGCTTTTTCAGTTCTGCCCACAAATTTTCTATAGGATTGAGGCCAGGGCTTTGTGATGGCCACTCCAATACCTTGACTTTGTTGTCCTTAAGCCATTTTGCCACAACTTTGGAAGTATGCTTGGGGTCATTGTCCACTTGGAAGACCCATTTGCGACCAAGCTTTAACTTCCTGACTGATGTCTTGAGATGTTGCTTCAATATATCCACATCATTTTCCTAACTCATGATGCCATCTATTTTGTGACGTGCACGGTTGGGATGGTGTTCTTCGGCTTGCAAGCCTCCCCCTTTTTCCTCCAAACATAACGATGGTCATTATGGCCAAACAGTTCTATTTTTGTTTCATCAGACCAGAGGACATTTCTCCAAAAAGTACGATCTTTGTCCCCATGTGCAGTTGCAAACCGTAGTCTGGCTTTTTTATGGTGGTTTTGGAGCAGTGGCTTCTTCCTTGCTGAGCGGCCTTTCAGGTTATGTCGATATAGGACTCGTTTTACTGTGGATATAGATACTTTTGTACCTGTTTCCTCCAGTATCTTCACAAGGTCCTTTGCTGTTGTTATGGGATTGATTTGCACTTTTCGCACCAAAGTACATTCATCTCTAGGAGACAGAACGCGTCTCCTTCCTGAGCGGTATGACGTCTGCGTGGTCCCATGGTGTTTATACTTGCGTACTATTGTTTGTACAGATGAACGTGGTACCTTTGCTCCCAAGGATGAACCTGACTTGTTGAGGTCTACAATTTTTTTTCTGAGGTCTTGGCTGATTTCTTTTGCTTTTCCCATGATGTCAAAGCAAAGAGGCACTGAGTTTGAAGGTAGGCCTTGAAATACATCCACAGGTACACCTCCAATTGACTCAAAGTATGTCAGTTAGCCTATCAGAAGCTTCTAAAGCCATGACATCATTTTCTGGAATTTTCCAAGCTGTTTAAAGGCACAGTCATGTGAACTTCTGACCCACTGGAATTGTGGTACAGTGAATTATAAGTGAAATAATCTGTCTGTAAACAATTGTTGGAAAAATGACTTGTGTCATGCACAAAGTAGATGTCATAACCGACTTGCCAGAACTATAGTTTGTTAACAAGAAATGTGTGGAGTGGTTGAAAAACAAGTTTTAATGACTCCAGTGTATGTAAACTTCCAACTTCAACTGTACGTGTTGTCATTTTGGAGTGTGTAGAATGTTGGATAGAATGTTGCCCGGCTGATCCTTCATGTTGCTGCTCTCAGGGATGTGTTTATGCTCTGTGGTTAGCTGCAGATCTCCCTTCACTATGGCTTACTGAAATTGTGCGGTTGTTTAGTGATGGCTGGTCACATCGACCTTCACTTTAAGTGATGAAAAAAAAGTGAAGTCCGGGGAAATGGCTTGAGTAAGAAGAGCAGGCAAAGTTTTAGTCAGGGGTGTTGGTGAGGCGTTGAGGGGCTTGGTAATGACTTGGTAATGGCTGTGTGGCTTTGGCAGAGATCAGAGGAGGCCAGGCAGAGCTTCCAAATCCCCTCTTTCTCTCTCTCTCTCTCTCTCTGTCTCTCTCTCTCTGTCTCTCTCTCTGTCTCTGCTTTTTCTTCAGCTCTCAGTTTGGGTTTGAGAGAGGAGTTAATTGCTTAGAAGTTGGCCTGCCCTGGAATGACAGGGGAGAGGTGTGTTTGTCTGTTTGCATGTGTGTGTGCATGCCTGTTTGAGTCCAGCATGCAACATTGAGCCCAGCATGGTCTTCTGGCCTAATGAGAGATCTGTGCCTAGTATGAAATCACAGTGACATCAACGTTCTTCTGCTGTTGTCGTGTTATTCGAAACTCCATTCCTACTCCTGTGTGTGTGTGTGTGTGTGTGTGTGTGTGTGTGTGTGTGTGTGTGTGTGCGTGTGTGCGTGTGCGCGCGTGCCAAACCCTCTGGAAGTCATTAGTTTGAGAAGAAAAGCAATACTGTTGCCTTCCCCTCTGTCTCACATATTGTATTCCATTTAGAAGGTCCTGGGCCTGTTCCTTATGCCCCTATGCCAACTGCTGATTCCTCTATGCCAACTCTTGCCATGAAGGGATGTCATTATTCCACTTCCTTAATGATGCCCTTAACATCAGGCGATGATGTCCGTGGGAACAGAACAGAACAGCTCGTCATTGTTTGTTTATGACAGCGACCCATCTGGAGATTTAAACCATTCTGACCCTGCAGACCTACGTGACGATTGCTAACTGGGTTAAGATATTTGATGTGTTATGACGGTTTCCTGTCTCTGTTATTGAATGGAGTTTTCGTAATAGAAGTCTCTTAGCTTGTTGCTCACCACACTCTATCCCTCTGCTATTGGCTAACTCCGCTATCTCTTCCTGTGTTTCCCTAGCCACCCGTCCTCCCGGTGGTTGCCACGTGGATGAGTTCCAGTGTCGCATGGACGGCCTGTGCATCCCCATGCGCTGGCGCTGCGACGGGGACACAGACTGCATGGACCTGAGTGATGAGAGCGACTGTGAGGGAGTGACACACATGTGTGACCCAGCCGTCAAGTTCAGCTGCAAGAACTCTGGTGAGTTTATATTGGCCGTTTCAGCCATCAAGAGAAATGAGCTAACCGCTCTCTCTTCCTGTCTCTTCCTCTATGCTATTGGCTAACTGAGTTGTTAGCCTTTTAGTGTTTTTATCAGACCAGTTAGTGAGGGTTCAGGAAGTCTGTATAGGGCAGGCTGTGGTGTGTGTGTCGTGGCTTTTCTGCCCTCATCAGATTAGTCCGTGAGAAGTCCTGGCGTCTTCTTGCCCTACATCCTCTAGACGCCATAATAGTAACAGCCATGTCTCAGAGCAAGTATTCTTCATGTAGTAAGTCATGGCAGCAGTGTCTGGGTGGTTGGACACACACTGTCAAACATACTGTATCACTTAAGAGATTGTTATCCCAAGGGGCTTGTTGTGACAGAATATTACAACAAGCTGCTCTCTGGGAACAAGGATGGCTTTTACCCACGGTGACCCCTTGGTGCTCAGGGGATTAAGACGTCTGGATTAACACGGCCAGCAGCATTTACAAACGGACTGAATTACTCTAGTTCTTATGATTGATTTCCCAGCAGCAGTCACAAGAAGGCGACCATGTTTTTCAGAGTTCCGCATGACATTGCAGCCATCACAATCGATGTTTCTCTATTCAGAGTTTAGCTTGCCCGATTTTTTTCGGGGTGTCCCTTTTTCATGTTGCCATGGTGTTTCATTGTCACTTCAGCGCAGTGTATCAGTAAGACCCCGGTGTGTGATCTTCTGTCTGGTTGTCTCCTCAGCCTGTTGTATCAGTGAGGTGTGACTACTGACCTTTACCCTTTTGACCTGTCCCCAGCTCGTTGTATCAGCAAGGCCTGGGTGTGTGACGGGGACAGTGACTGTGAGGACAACTCGGACGAGGACAACTGCGAGGCGTTGGTGTGTAAGCTGTCCCACCACGTCTGTGTCACCAACGACTCGATCTGTCTGCCCGCCGAGAAGCTGTGTGACGGCACTGACGACTGCCCCGACGGCTCTGACGAGAAACTCTGTGGTAAGAACACCGCGCGCACACTTTCAAACACACACACACACACACACTCGCTCACTCTCCCTACCCATAACTACACCACCTTGGTCAAGGTAGGAATTGCCTCAAACCACACATCTATATGATTACCTCTCTCTCTCTCTCTCTCTCTCTCTCTCTCTCTCTCCTCTCCTCTCCTCTCCTCTCCTCTCCTCTCCTCTCTACTCGCCACCCTCCACAGACCTGTGCTCCATAGACAACGGCGGCTGCAGCCACAACTGCTCCATCATCCCTTGGGAGGGCTTCATGTGTTCCTGCCCCCTGGGCATGGAGCTGGGCGCCGACAACAAGACCTGCCACATCATGAACCTCTGCGCCAAGCACCTCAAGTGCAGCCAGAAGTGTGAGCAGGAGAAGAGCAGCGTCAAGTGTTCCTGCTACGAGGGCTGGGAGCTGGAGACAGATATGGAGAGCTGCAAGAGCACTGGTGAGCAGAGGAGAGGGAGAAAGGAGGTTAGAGAGAGGGGTTAAGGTAGTAAAGAGGTAGAAAATAGTTATATAATCTTGTTGGCCATCCGATGAAAACAGTGGTTGTTTGTGTGAGTTATGGTGTTCTGTAAATATTGCTCTTTGGGTATAGCTACCATAAGAACTGAGACCACGATTAGGACCATGTGACCTAACAAGGACAATCTCCAGGGCCCCTAAATGATCCCTTACACAGCCCATATTTCTTTACCCCCAGACTCCTTCAAGCCGTTCATCATCTTCTCCAACCGCCATGAGATCCGTCGTATTGACCTCCACAAGGGCGAGTTCAGCGTGCTGGTGCCTAACCTGAGGAACACCATCGCTCTGGACTTCCACCTCAGCCAGAACACCCTCTACTGGACCGATGTGGTGGAGGACAAGATCTACCGCGGGAAACTGTCAGAGAACGGAGGTGAGGGAGCGTCTCCATTTATTCAAGTTATTTTCCAGCCCTAACGCCAGGAGCGGCAATTTACCAGGTAGTTATGGCATTCATTTTGACAGTGGAAACTTAGCCTACCCAGCCGTGACGCACACTGCCCATATGAACATGGAACAAAATATCACGTTTGAGAGGAGTAAAACAGTGAGCCGACATTCCCTTTTTATCTACAGTATGCATTGTAGGCAGGCCCACATTATTTTAGCCGTGCAGGTCCTGTTTTGGACGTGCGTAATACCCCCTCCATGTCTCCATGGTCCGTCGTGAAATGAGAGATGAGAACCTCGTGAATACCGGTGAACCTCGTATTCAGAAGTTATCTGTTAGCTGTACAAATTGCTTGTTTTCTGTTTTCATATGTTCAAAACCCAAGCCCTCCCATAAGCCTACTATATCAAAGTCTGGTTCAATGACAATGCGTGTCTTTTTTCCCCTGGCGATTGTATGGTGTCATTACATTTATTTATTGTTGTTAAAAAAAAAAAGAAGGAAAAAAAAAGGATTGCTTGTTTTTCGTTGAATTGTGTTAGAATGATTCACCTTCCTAGTTTTATGGCGATAACGTCTGTAGAGCGAACTGCTGGAGACGTGTGAATGCGATCTGATCTGTAAAATTGTTTCCGATTTATGTTCAGAAAACATAGGCCTATTGGGAGCAGTATAATGATGAGTGGACATTCTCCCTTTCTCTATATATTGGATCTTTGTCCAGCTACTGTGGAAAATGTGGATGTGCATAAAGCCCTCCATAATCTGTGTTAATTTAATACTATATACCCACAGGGAGAAATGATAGAGCCTGTAAGTGTGACATAGCCTATTTAAAACAAGGATTTGATTAGCATAATTTGTTCTCTTTTTAGGCCTAATCAATAATGAATTTAATCTTGCTTATTGACAATGTTTGGCATGTCCATGCTCAGCTATATTTACAGTAGGCCTAGCCTCTATATCAGTGTGAATGCTATTGAAGCCATGCAATTACTAAGAACAATGTGGACTGCAAATGTGTTTAGGTTAACCTATTTAGCAAAGATGGGATAGTCAACATGTTTGTTTCTGTAAGCTGTTTAACTTAGTATAACGGACTAACATTGGGATTGGAGTTGATTCCCAGGCAATACATAAAATACCGTAAATACACAACCTGAAGCAACCGCATATTTTGCCATGGAGCACATTCTAAAGGGCCAAGCCTCGACACACCCAGAACGTGTTTATTCATCAAAACCCAGCCCTTTCACGCCAATGCCAGCAAGTGCGCCAATAATTGTAATAGTGAAAACATTTAGAACACACCCCCCAACCTATAGCACTACCGCCTGGGCCTAGGTTTACCATTGCGTTAGGTTTGTTAAAATAGAGCCCATGATGTGACAGTCAATATCCATTGATATTGGATTTCAGTTTGTAAAGGGGCCAAAAAAGAATGGGATCTTAAAGGTATGCTATGACGATGACTGCAATCACACAGAGACCAGGTTGGTGGCAGAAGATCTTTCTGGAAAACCCATCACGAATGTGTCTAAAGGTCTGCTTGGTCTTGCATCAGCCAACATAGAAATAGTTTCAAATTAGAAAGCATCTGGAAATTGAGTAGAAAGGACAGTGTTTTTCCTCTTAGTCTGAGCACTAACACAAATGAGTTACAAAGTTTGCACTTTCTCTGAATGTACTTCCCGCGTACAACAGTTTTGTCTCATAGTAGCCTCGCCTGTCAAATCTAGTCAAGATCTATATTAATGTCCCCAGCATAAATCCCCAAGACAGGTCACAGCTGGCCCTTGTTCTCCTCCCAACCTCAGACCCCTACCACCCCACCCCCCAACCCCAGGTCTGTTGGCCAATCAAGGGTGTGTTCCCAGAATCCACACAGAAGAAATCCAGGGACAGACACACACACACACACACACACACACACACACACACACACACACACACAGAACGACGGAAGGCTTTGTCTCTTCAAATTTGTCTCACCGCTCCGTTGCGTGACTGCAGCCACCCTGGGGCAGAGCAACAGACACTCATACTGTGGTGTAGCGTAGGAACCAGTGCATTACATTAGTCCCTGTTCCCAGGCCCCCTCCCACGCCTCTAACCCTCTTAAAAACAACCCTCCCTCCACCAGAAATCAGCTTCTGCTGATTTAAAATGTTTCAGTGTTTAGCGTAGGGCTCAAAAAAAGAGTTTGGTCTGCTTTGTGTTTTCACTTTTGCCATGGAAAACATATTGCGACGCTGGTATCGCCACAGGGTCAAACATGCCAACAACACCAACAACAAAAGGTTGCCTCCCTACACACACACACACACACACACACACACACAGCCTCCCCACCCTCCCAGGCAAAGCCAACTGTGGTTCCAGCAGTATAACAACAACCAAGCTGTGAAGAGGCCCTTTCCCTCCAATGCTGTAATCTAATGACTGTTGGAAGGCCATGTGAAGGACTCCACAGAATCATCAGCTGTACACCATTACTGCATAGCTTTTATTGGGGTGCCAGGCTTTTCCGGGAACTGTGTGTGTCTGTGTCTGCGCGTGCGTGCGTGCGTAGGTGGGTTCTCTCAAAAGTTTCCCAGAAATCACCACCTTCATTCTGTGATTGTTAGCAAAGTGTTTCTAGAAATCCCACAGTGATAAACAGTGCGTGCCATACCACTGACTGATTCTGATTCCACAGAGAAGGAATTGTAAACAGTCTACTCCGTTGGTCAGCGGTTTGTATCAGTGAAGCGTGTGTGCTGCTGGATAGAGTTAGTCTCTAACTGCTGTCTTTTGCCATGAGCTAGACAGACATATTGTATTACTCCAGCAAATATTGCCCTATTTGCAAGAACCTTTTTAATACAGCTTGGTTCACTGTGTCTCATTTCTGTCATGTCCATTATAAAGAGGAGTCTGATCAGGTTATTTTCTTCAATTTCTGTCTTAATAGTTTTTGTCTGTGTATTGAGGTCAGTGATGGGAGTGTCAAACAAATCTAGAATTTCCCATGCAAGGCATTAACCCAGCCGTCTCCCATCCCTTGCCCTCTCCCTCCGACCCCTGTCCTCCTCCCAGCTCTGACCACTTTCGAGGTAGTGATCCAGTATGGCTTGGCCACTCCAGAGGGTCTGGCGGTGGACTGGATAGCAGGGAACATCTACTGGGTGGAGAGTAACCTGGACCAGATAGAGGTGGCCAAGCTGGACGGAACCATGAGGACCACTCTACTGGCTGGAGAGGTGGAGCACCCCCGGGCCATCGCCCTGGACCCCCGAGACGGGTGAGAATAAAACCATTGAACCACCACAGTGACAGATACCATACCACAGATACTATAGAACTGGAAATAGTAGATCATATACAAGCAGTGGTACTCTGATAAAACTTCTATATAGAACTGTAAAAAAAAAATACATATATCTCTCTCTCTCAGCAAAAAAAGAAACGTCCTCACTGTCAACTGTGTTTATTTTCAGCAAACTTAACGTGTAAATATTTGTATGAGCATAACAAGATTCAACAACTGAGACATAAACTGAACAAGTTCCACAGACATGTGACTAACAGAAATTGAATAATGTGTCCCTGAACAAAGGGGCGGTCAAAATCAAAAGTAATAGTCAGTATCTGGTGTGGCCACCAGCTGCATTAAGTACTGCAGTGCATCTCCTCATGGACTGCACAAGATTTGCCAGTTCTTGCTGTGAGATGTTACCCCACTCCTCCACCAAGGCACCTGCAAGTTCCCGGACATTTCTGGGGGGAATGGCCCTAGCCCTCACCCTCCGATCCAACAGGTCCCAGACGTGCTCAATGGGATTGAGATCCGGGCTCTTCGCTGGCCATGGCAGAACACTGACATTCCTGTCTTGCAGGATATCACGCACAGAACGAGCAGTATGGCTGGTGGCATTGTCATGCTGGAGGGTCATGTCAGGATGAGCCTGCAGGAAGGGTACCACATGAGGGAGGAGGATGTCTTCCCTGTAACGCACAGCGTTGAGATTGCCTGCAATGACAACAAGCTCAGTCCGATGATGCTGTGACACACCGCTCAAGACCATGACAGACCCTCCACCTCCAAATCGTACAGGCCTCGGTGTAACGCTCATTCCTTCGATGATAAACGCGAATCTGAGACAAAACTGCAACTCGTCAGTGAAGAGCACTTTTTGCTTGTCCTGTGTGGTCCAGCGACGGTGGGTTTGTGCCCATAGGCAACGTTGTTGCCGGTGATGTCTGGTGAGGACCTGCCTTACAACAGGCCTACAAGCCCTCAGTCCAGCTTCTCTCAGCCTATTGCGAACAGTCTGAGCACTGATGGATGGATTGTGCGTTCCTGGTGTAACTCGGGCAGTTGTTGTTGCCATCCTGTACCTGTCCCGCAGGTGTGATCTTCGGATGTACCGATCCTGTGCAGGTGTTGTTACACGTGGTCTGCCACTGCGAGGACGATCACCTGTCCGTTCTGTCTCCCTGTAGCACTGTCTTAGGCGTCTCACAGTACAGACATTGCAATTTATTGCCCTGGCCACATCTGCAGTCCTCATTCCTCCTTGCAGCATGCCTAAGGCACGTTCACGCAGATGAGCAGGGACCCTGGGCATCTTTCTTTCTGTGTTTTTCAGAGTCAGTAGAAAGGCCTCTTTAGTGTCCTAAGTTTTCATAACTGTGACCTTAATTGCCTACCGTCTGTAAGCTGTTAGTGTCTTAACGACCGTTCCACATATGCATGTTCATTAATTGTTTATGGTTCATTGAACAAGCATGGGAAACGGTGTTTAAACCCTTTACAATGAAGATCTGTGAAAGACAGGGTCCTGAAAAAGGGACGTTTCTTTTTTTTCCTGAGTATAGTCCCCCTTCACCTATTCCGACACTGTGTGAATGACTACTGCTGAATATTCATGAATTTGTCTCTCTCTCCCTTTGTTCTCTTTGTTTTCCTCTGTTGTCAGTATTCTGTTCTGGACGGACTGGGATGCCAGTCTGCCCAGGATAGAGGCAGCATCTATGAGTGGTGAGGGCAGGAGGACTATCCACAGAGAGACTGGCAGCGGTGGCTGGCCCAACGGACTGACTGTAGATTACATGGAGAGACGCATTGTATGGATCGACGCCAGGTACTGTCGCTCTCCTTACCACGCACACGCACACCCCCACACACACACACACACGCACACACTCACCCAGACGCTCTCTCTCCAGATCTGATGCCATCTACTCTGCTCTGTATGACGGCTCTGGTCTGATCGAGGTGCTGAGGGGTCATGAGTACCTGTCCCACCCCTTTGCTGTCACTATGTACGGAGGAGAGGTGTACTGGACAGACTGGAGGACCAACACTCTGGCCAAGGCCAACAAGTGGACCGGCAACAACGTAACCGTGGTCCAACGCACCAACACACAACCCTTTGACCTGCAGGTGTATCATCCCTCCAGACAGCCCCAAGGTAGGTGACACACACATAAATGCAGACACGTGCACGCGGACACACACAAGCCACCCCACACTTCCCAGCTGCCTCTCAATGCTAACTGGACAGTGACACACACTTTGGTGCAGTGTCAAACGAAAGGGCAGGACTGCAGAGAGGTACGCTCCTGAACCCAAACACACCAATCCCCTGGGACGGCTAACCGTCACTACTGTGTGACGTGTTTTGTGTCGCCTCCGTGTTCTACGAGACATAGCATGGTTTCTAACACCTTGTAGACACACACACACACTGTGGATCATAAAGGACCCCCACTGCAGTATTTGGCCTTTCAGACTGGTCTTACAGGACTTTAGATGACTTGTTGAACATATCACGTGACGTGACAGACAGAGTACACGGCGAGACATACTCCATGTACAGTTTACTCCAAGTACATCTGGTGGTAAAAGCATGTCTAACTGGGCTTAGATGGCTCGTCTTGAAGACACATGTTTTGTGTTGATTTTGATTTGTGTAACTAACTCATTCTATGTTGTTGTGGCAGCCTAGATGTCCAGTCATATGGCATCATACACTATAAGATGTGATTTGTTCTCCACGTATATTTTTTATTTTATTGATCTTTAAGTTTGCAAGTCAGTTAAGAACAAATTCTTATTTAAAATGACAACCTTGGAACAGTGGGTTAACTGCCTTGTTCAGGGGCAGAATGACAGATTTTTACCTTGTCAGCTCCGGGGTTCGATCCAGCAACCTTTCGGTTACTGGCCCAACGCTCTAACCACTAGGCTACCTGCCACCCCTATATAGTGATTAGTGGATAGGAGTCCCCAGACCTTTAGTCAGTCAGGGGTTAATAGACTGTTCCCTGAGCTGATCACACAGTGGTTAACAGATGGAGAGAACTGGGCCTGTATCCACAAAGCAATTCAGAGTAGGAGTGCTGATCTTGGATCAGTTTGCCTTTTTTAGGTCATACTGAATAATATTATATGGACAGATTCTAGATCAGCACTCCTACTCTGAGATGCTTTCTGGATACGGGCCCTGATGTGAGTCTAAGAAAGACAGAGCTGAAATCTCACTGGCCAGTTGATTGACAGCTTCCCCCAGTCCCTCTGACACCGATGGGGAAACAAACCATGTCTGACGATGTCTGACTCAATCCCTATCCATGTCTCACTCTGTCCTCTGCTCCTTCTAATACTCCATCCCTATCTGCTGACCGCTCCTTTCACTCAATCTCCAGTGCAATGCTCTGTGATGGAAGTGTTTTAGTAATTGAATCAAATAATACCTTTTTCTTATCTTATTTCTTTCTCATTACATTTGCCTTGGTCGAAATTGAATAGAATAGAGTCGATGGATCATTGTCGCAGTGGACCAGATCTCTTTATTGAAACATTTCTTGGTCCTCTCTCTCCCTCAGCTCCTAACCCTTGTGCCACCTCTGATGAGCAGAGACAGTGTTCTCACCTGTGTCTGATCAGCTACAATCAGACATTCTCCTGTGCCTGTCCTCACCTTATGAAGCTGCAGGCTGACAAACGCACCTGCAAAGGTAGGAACTCACACACACTCTGAGGGCTGAATGTTGACCAATTGGTCTACATTTGCTGTAATTTAGAAACACCCAATCGGATGATTGTCTTACTAATGAGAATAGCTCGGTTTTTAGTTCAGCCGCTCTTGGATATGTTCAAATACTGCCTTTGTAGTTTTTGGATAGTAACCCTCCCCCTATACCGCCTTGTCTCTTCTTGTCTCTTCCATTCTCTCTCAAGAGTCTCGCCAGTTCCTGCTGTATGCCCGTCAGATAGAGATCAGGGGAGTGGACATAGACAACCCCTACTATAACTACATCATCTCCTTCACGGTGCCAGACATAGACAACGTGACCGTGGTGGACTATGATGCTCTGGAGCACCGGATCTACTGGTCAGACGTCCGCACTCAGACCATCAAGAGAGCCTTCATCAACGGGACTGGGGTGGAGACAGTGGTGTCTGCTGGTAGGATGACCACTCTTTCAAATACCTTTTTGAGACTATTAGTTCTAATGGGCAAGGCAGGCTCAATCAAGCGCAGCTAACATCTTTGAAAGGAAACATACGGCTTTGGAATCCACTAGGCTGATTTTTGTGACCAAATAATTTGTTTATTGAATCTATAGGTAACTGCCAAAAATAAAGGAAACACCAACAGTGTCTTAATAGGGTGTTGGGCCACCACGAGCCAGAACAGCTTCAATGCACCTTGGCATAGATTCTACAAGTGTCTTGAACTCTATTGGAGGGATGTGACACCATTCTTACAGAAGAAATTCCATCCTTTGTGTTTTGTTGATGGTGGTGGAAAACGCTGTCTCAAGCACCACTCCAGAATCTCCCACAAGTGTTCAATTGGGTTGAGATCTGGTGACTCAGACACACACACACACACCCTTTAAACCCCCTATGCTCCTTTGAGACCCCTCTTTCAAAGTCACTGAGATCTCTTCTAGCCATGGTAGGCAAAATAATGGGCGACTGGGCATTTTTATACATGACCCTAAGCATGATGGGATGTTAATTGCTTAATGAACTCAGGAACCACACCTGTTTGGAAGCACCTACTTTCAATATACTTTGTATCCCTCATTTACTCAAGTGTTTCCTTCATTTTGGCAGTTACCTGTAGTTAGTGGTTTAGTTAAATTTGCCTGTATGTGTGCTTGGTTTTTTTCAGACCTGCCCAACGCCCATGGTCTGGCAGTAGACTGGGTGTCTAGGAACCTGTTCTGGACCAGCTATGATGCCAATAAGAAACAGATCAACGTGGCCAGACTGGACGGATCCTTTAAGAATGCAATTATCCAGGGCCTTGACAAACCCCACTGTCTGGTCCTGCACCCTATACTGGGGTGAGTGTATATATACACACACACACACACACACACACACACACACACACACACACACACACACACACACACACACACACACACACACACACACACACACACATACATACTGGAGTAGGAATGGAGTTTTCGAATAACATGATGACAGCAAAATAACGTTGATGTTGTCACAGTGATTTCAGTGACCGTCAAACCAAGCTTAACGTATAATAACATGTCATGTGTTTGTCCTTCTCCAGAAAGATGTACTGGACTGATGGGGACAGCATCAGTATGGCCAACATGGATGGCAGCAACCATACCATGCTCTTCACCAATCAAAAGGGCCCTGTGGGTGAGTGGGTGAACACTAACACTGTAGTGTACAACAATGCTGAGCAAGTGGAAGAAAGTGAGAGCCAGAGAGTCCGAGAGTGTGCGTGAGTGCGTGCTTGAGTGTGAGTATTGTTTCTCCGTACTATGTAATGTATTCCCTGTGAATCTGGTGATGTTTTTTCCACCCTGTTCAGAGAAATTAGTTATTGAAGTCGCTTGCATTGTTTACTGTAAGTTAGTGTGACAGTACCATGTTTGACCACTAGATGCTGCTGTTCCTGCTATACCGCCTCACTACAAAATCCATTTTGCTGGTCTCCTGTGCTTATTAAATAGATCACAACGTTTCCTTCACAATTTTGTGTAGACAACCAATAGATTTGGCTCATAATTAAAATAAATTGTGTGGTCACCCTCACAATTCAAGTCCTCCATGAAAACAATTCCGTTTGTCCTTCTCTTACGCTTGACCTGTGTCCATGAAACGACCCCGTTGTGTACAGTTTATTCCCTTCAGAATAGGTCTGGATTAGTTACTGTTAGACCTTTCCTGATGAACAAACAAACCATTAGGCTACATCAGTTTTAATGGTTTCAGTTTTATGGTCTTCAATGGTAAAAGTACCTGTTTCTAACTACAGAAAATATTTTGGAACAGTCAGAGAATGTGGGTGTAATTATATGTCCCCTTTCTGTCCCCGCCAGGCCTTTCTGTAGACTACGGCACAGAGGGAGGGAGTCTAACCATGTAGTGTTGCCTGTCCTATTTGTCCCCTTCAGATCTGTCTGTGACATAGACTGTGTGCGTGAACGAGAGAGTCTGACTAGGATCGTGTTGTGCTAACTATATCCTATAGGCCTGTCTATAGACTACGACAGTGAGCAGCTGTACTGGGTCAGCTCAGGGAACGGCACCATCAGCCGCTGTCAGATGGATGGCACAGGCCTGCAGGTCCTGGACGGGGTCAAACCAGGCAAACTGACCAAGGCGTCCGCTCTGGCCATCATGGGTAAGGCAGAAACAAGCTAACCTTGGCTGAAATGATGTCATAATAATCTGCTTTGCCCTGTGGGTTGGCTACTGTGTTAGTGTTATCTGTGAAACCGTTGTTTTTTTGTGTAATTCGATTGTCTATTGTGTCTATGTTAAGTCTGGAATTAAATGCAGTTTAAATCCGAAAAAGCTTTATTGTCCATTTAACATTATTTGCCTAACTTTAAGCAATCACCTTTCTTGTCTAAAGTTAACCAATCACATTTGTTTCTGCCCTCGAGGCAGAGCTGCCCTTAGAAAAATATGGAATAAGGAAAACTCTGCAACATCGTGTGAAACCCCATTTAAACCATTGCGTGCTGTGGTGCTGAATATCCATGCTGTGTGTCTAGGTGACAAGCTGTGGTGGGCAGACCAGGGGACAGACCAGATAGGGACGTGTGATAAAAGTGATGGCGGGAACTGGAAGGTGCTACGTAACAACACCTCTCCTATGATGCACATGAGAATATACAACGAGAGCCTGCAGACAGGCACAGGTAGGATATCACACTGATGTCACACCTATGATGTCACACTTTCCAACTTACCAGGCGAAACTCCGAGGAGTTCATGAATGAGAAACAAGATGGCGTTTTTGAGTGAGTTGTCATTATTGTTTGGCTGTATTTTTCCCTCTGTCGTCCCAGGCATCAACCTGTGCAGTAATAACAATGGCGACTGTTCCCAGCTGTGCCTGCCCACCTCCGCTACCACCAGAGCCTGTATGTGTACTGCAGGTTACAGCCTTAAGAGTGGACAGCAGTCCTGCGAGGGTAAGAGACCATCACACACGCATTTTAAACACTTTATTCAAATCCACAAATCACAAACATTCAAAAGGTCACAGGCGCTTGGACACTCATTGGCATAGAAGCACCACATCCTCTATATAGCCGTGCTGTGTAGAATATACAGAGAATCTTACTGTAACAGTAGCGTTAGTAACTTTCTGTCCTACCTCTCCAGGTATGGGTTCCTTCCTGCTCTACTCAGTACATGAGGGAATTAGAGGGATCCCCCTGGACCCGTCTGATAAATCTGATGCCCTGGTGCCCGTGTCTGGCACCTCGCTGGCTGTGGGCATCGACTTCCACGCCGGTGAGTATTCTGCTGTGGGCCTACCAATTACAATACAAGAGTTTGGTTTGAGGATCAAGTCATTTGAGTGCTAATGTGTAATCACACCAACCATACTGTAAAGATGTTTCCCACACTGTTTCTACGCTGTACCTGCCTACAGTCTTTCACGTAATCACTATGTAACTTTATTATGTTCAAGCAACATTGACAAATATTATCCAGAGCAATTAGGGTTACGTGCCTTGCTCAAGGGCACACCGGCAGATAATTTTTTTACCTAGTCGGCTCCGGGATTCGAACCAGCGACCTTTCGGTTATGGTCCCAATGCTCTTAACTGCTAGGCTACCTATTTTAGTAGGACTTTATTTTGTGATGGTAATGATTATTGTATCCGGTTACGAACAGTCATCACCTTTGTCTTGTAGAAAATGACACTATCTACTGGGTGGACATGGGACTGAGCACCATCAGCCGAGCTAAGAGAGACCAGACGTGGCGAGAAGACGTGGTGACCAACGGCATCGGCAGGGTGGAGGGCATCACTGTGGACTGGATAGCAGGTCAGAGAACAACCGCAACCACATACACGCGCAGGGACGCACACACACACACACACACACACACACTGACTCCTTCCATCCGTCCCCTGTCAGGTAACATCTACTGGACAGACCAGGGCTTTGACGTCATCGAGGTGGCCAGACTTAATGGATCCTTCTGCTATGTGGTCATCTCCCAGGGCTTGGACAAGCCCCGTGCCATCACCGTGCACCCAGAGAAAGGGTATGTAGTTGGGGCTGGGAGTGGGGATTGAGTGTCTGTGAGTACCGTAGTGCTCTGTGTGTCAAAGCATGGTTACTTATGGGCTATTATTAGTCCAGCAACCAGCTATGTTTCCAATTTGATTAATAATTACAAGCAGTAGCTGGTCATATGATGGCAAAAATGTTCTTGCCTTCAAACTCATATGAGTGTGTGTGTGTCCCTGCAGATATCTGTTCTGGACAGAGTGGGGTCAGGTCCCCCGTATAGAGCGGGCCCGTCTGGACGGCTCTCAGAGATCAGTCCTGGTCAACTCCAGCATCATGTGGCCCAACGGAATCTCCATCGACTACAGGGTACAGTCCGCACACACCCATCCATCTTTCAGATTCGCGCACGCCCAGCGTTCTTTCTCCTCCCTCCTGCTTTCCTTTAGAAACCAGTTTGAGTATTTGTCTGATTGTGTGTGTGTAGGAGGGGCTGTTATACTGGTGTGACGCACGGACAGACCGGATCGAGCGCATCAACTTGGAGACCGGAGAGAACAGAGAGGTGGTGCTGGTTAACAACAACATGGACATGTTCGCTGTGTCTGTCTTCGAGGGCTACATTTACTGGAGTGACAGGTGAGCTCCCTGCTGCCCTATCCCTGTCACCACCTCGGTCTTGGTTTAACCCTTAATACGCTACCCTGCTATCATATGCTTGATTTACTTGACTAAAGCGCTTGGCTCCTTTAAGGAGCATAGGCCATAGGCGGACAGTAAGGACTACATTTTATGCCGTCCTGCCATTTACCAGACTTAGATTCCCATCGCATGAGTGTCATTTAATACAATTTGTGTTTGTTTTATCTCCAAGTTTGAAAGTGACTGATAGTGTTTTTGTGTGCCGTGTTGGACCAGGACTCACGCCAACGGTTCCATCAAGAGAGGCAACAAAGACAACGCTACAGAATATGTGTATCTGAGGACAGGCATCGGTGTACAACTGAAGGACATCAAGGTCTTCAACAGGGACCGGCAACAAGGTAAGGACATTTAACCCCTAAAAGAAACCCACAGAGAACATGTGTGGCAGGGTTGGGATCCGTTTCGTTTTAAATCGGGCCACGCAGGGGTTGAATTGATATTTCAAAAGTAAATAAGTAAATAAAAAGGGGAAGTTATTTTGAACAAGGATTTTTAATTCCTTCCTGGATTGACTGAAATGGAATTCTCTCTAAGCCTGGTGTGCTGTGTTAAGTTGTATGAGACTGATGTGTCTGTGAGACTGATGTGTCTGTGAGACTGATGTGTCTGTGAGACGGATGTGTCTGTGAGACTGATGTGCGTGTGCTCTCCCTCAGGCACCAACATCTGTAAAGACAACAACGGCGGCTGCGAACAGCTCTGCCTTTACCGCGGCAACGGGGAGCGAACGTGCGCCTGCGCACACGGCATGCTGGCCGAGGACAGCCGCAGTTGCCGCGACTACGACAGCTACCTGCTGTACTCGGAGCGGACCATTCTGAAGAGCATCCACCTATCAGACGAGACCAACCTGAACGCCCCCATCAAGCCCTTCGAGGACCCGGAACACATGAAGAATGTAATAGCTCTGACCTTTGACTACCGCGGAGGATTTGGGAGGGGAGCCAATCGGATCTTCTTCAGTGATATACACTTTGGAAACATCCAGCAGATCAATGATGACGGATCAGACCTCAAGACGGTGGTGGAGAGTGAGTATTAACGTTTACCCTGTTATGTTATATTGTCCACAAGAGGCAAAACATTCTGGCTGGTCCTCTCAACTGATGCAGGGGCATCGCATAGAATTGGCAATTTTTACACGTATAGTTTTCATCAGCTTGTGCTATCAAAAACAGGAAAAAGCAAATGGCCTCAGCTGAGCTAATTGTGTTTATTGAAATAAGGTGAGGTTGAGGTTGTAAGACCGATCTTATTCAAATCAAACATGTAGCCCCACTGCCCATAGAGTGGGTTATAGAGTGCTCATAGTCGTCCTTAAATGATCCATAGAAAGTTCATAGTGTCCATACCTGGTCCATAGAGGGTCGTTAAAGCTAAATAGAATATCCGTTAAGTATCCACAGAATGTCCATAGAGTTTTCATAGTAACCCTTAGAATCCGGGTAGAGGTAGGGGTGGCGTATCCAGCTCCACAGGGTTGAAGGGCTGCACCATGTCCCTGCCCCTGAACACCCGCGTACACCCTGCTATGCACCCCCTGCACCCCTCACATCTCTCCCGGCCCAAGTGCATCAGATCCCTCCTGAACTTATTGGACATGAACACGTAGAGGACAGGGTTAACCACCGCTGCAGAAGACGCCAGTAGGCGGATAAAGATTGCTATGGAGCGGTAGCTGGAGATACCAGAGATTTTGACCCCTGTGAGGGAGAGAGGGAGGGATAGAAGTTTAATCCAGTCCACAATATTACAACAATTGAAAAGACAATATAACCGATTAAAAAAACAAAAAACAATGTGGCACCTAAGAGGGAGAACATGAGGCCGTAGGAGGGCAGCCAGCAGAGGGTGAAGACCAGCACCAGCAGCGCTGACATGTGGGTCACCTGTGGGTCACAGAAGTAAACAGAACACTAGAATGCATAGAGTTAAAACTAGAAGCGACACTAGAATGGATCACGGCTATCCCGGCAACATGACTACCGGACGACGGCCACCTTGGTCAGGTTACCTGGCTCTGGTAGCGCTCCAGCTGGGGGGCACGTCCCAACAGTCTCATCTGGCGCAGGAAGCAGTAGATCTTGGCGTACATCATCACAATAACCCCCAATGGTATCGCAAAGGCAAACAGGAACAACGCTGTGCTATACACCAGCTGACTGAGGCCGCCCAGGAAGGCGAAGCAGTGTAACGCGCTGGCCACCGCCACCGTGCGGAAAGCAAACTGCGGAGCTGCCAGGGCTACGGCGGGAACCCAGAGGAGCGCCACGGTCAGTTTGAGGCGGCTGTGCATGCGGGAGCGGAAAGACCAGGCGGGGTGGACCACAGTCAGGTAGCGGGTCACGGCGAGCGCAGCCAGCGTGAAAACTGAGGCGGAAGAACAGGCCACGCCCAGGAAGCTGACGACCTAATAATCAGCATAATACAATTATAGAGCGTATTTCTCATTCCCATGGTACTATACAACATGAGCATCAAAATACTGTTGAAGATCTAACTAAGGAAGTACATAAAAATAAGTGGATCCCTAGTCAAAGAATGAAAAGATGGAGAGATGAAGGACCTTGCAGAGGAAGCTGCCGAAGGGCCAGGATCCCAGGGCGATGGCCGCGGTGTGGAAGGGTAGGCAGAGCAACAGAAGCAGGTCAGTAGCACTCAGAGCCAGCAGCAGGGTGTCTGTCCCATGAGGAGGCTTTCCACCTACACACACGACCACAGTGGAACAAATAAAATAAAAAATCACGCTTTCAATGTGTCGTCCTCTGGGGGTCTTTTTTTGCTTTCGGACTTTTTAAACATTTTTTAAAGACTTTCTAACTGTACAAAAAGTTTACCCCCGAAATCTATCAATCACCTCGTCTCCTGCGGCCGGCCAGGATGGAGATGACTAGGCAGTGGGCCGCAAGGCCCGTCACCAGGATGAGGCCGTCCAGCATGGGCACCAAGAACTTCGTCATCTCGGTCCCGTCTGTCCCATTCCCCTGGCCCCCACCACTACTGCTGTTACACAAAGCTTCCCCATCACTATTGTTCATCAGCAGCATTTCACCACAGTTCTTTGTTGCAAAGCAAATTTGAATTCTATTCTATTCTGTCCTCCACAGACACACACGGCGGCACTGATTTTTCAGACTACTAATTATCACTAATCTTGATAGTAATTATAATGACTGTCTGATAATAGGTGACATAACAGTAACACGGTCTCTGACACTCCTCCCAACGTACCCTCTCCTACTGTAAAACCTTATCACTCATAACCACATTGGCACTTCAACAGGGCGACTGACAGGTTCACTGACACGATCACAATGACAGGCAGCAGCTAACTGAGCAGTTAAGGTCCTTCATGCTTAGAAGCGTGAACAATGCATCTGTGTCTGGGCGGTTCTTCCTTGTCTAGAATGCAGTTGAGATTCTATATGTTTCCACAGCTTAGACGATGTGTCAATCTTTATCCGGGCGGTTTCTATTTGACAAGAATGCAGCATCAATTTATTTAGTTTAGTTTAGGTGACATAACAGTAACTGGGTGTTCTCTGGCCAGAACACCCAACAAGACTATAATCTCATAGAATCAGGGGCGTAGTCTACTTAATGATCCAAGTTTACAAACAAATACTTCTTCTTAGAGACTGACATTGAGAGAGGAGTCCATTCTTGATGCTGGCTGCAACAGTGTTCCTTATCAGTATTCCACCCCCCCCCCAAAAGAAGTTGGGGATTTAAAAAATTAAATATCATCCCAGTTCTGGCCCTGAGCTTGTATTGAAAAATGTCATTCCAGTCTCTTCCTTAACGTTGTATTGATTTGTTGAAACCAAGCAACACTATAATACAAAAGAATGGCTGTTGCTGGCTGCTGTCTGTTGCCATTTAAAAGCAGTCAATTCTACTTGATGTTAAGTGCCTCACTGCTGTGTCTGTAGTGTTGTCGTCCATGATGAGGTTCATTCAGCTATCCTGCCTGCCTGGCCACAGATTCAGATTCCTCAGGTAGCTAGAGAAGCGGCTGAACAGCCAAGAACGCGAGAGAAGGAACGAAGACCAACAACAACATAGAGGACACGATAAAGACAGGGAAAGAGGGCTTTGTTGGTCTTAAGAACGATAGTCCCTGTTCGTCTGTCGGATAGGTAATGTTGCCACTACTGTAACAGCCTGCTTCTCTTTTAACTACTGTTTGAACAGGGGCTGAGATATGAGAGGGGAGGAGGAAGGGGAGTCACAGAGGTGTTACAGTAAAACTGTTCAGAACACACTAACCCTGGCAGGAACATTTTTATAGCTTTACTGATTAACCAGTTGTTTGCTAGCTTCCTTGCCAACATTGCCTTTTTGTCTGCCCTCGTCACTAGGAATTTCAAGGATGTCGAATATCGACTGTGGCTTGGACGCCACCTTGGACGCCACCAGTGCAGGGATGTTTTGCTTGTTCTTATTGTAGACCCTCTCTGCTACAGTTTGGCTGGTTGTCTTTAGGTGTACAAAGATTTTCAGCCCTCCTCCATCCACCTCAAACACCTGGGAGAAAAAATAACTCGTTATTGACTTTTGACCATGAGCAAACAGTTACAGTGTCCAGGCTTTTATTATTGAGCAGTTGCTGTCATAAACATGGACAGTGGTGTGACGCCAGCAGATGCTGGAAAGCCTGAGAAAAGCCCATGAGGGATGACCCTTCAAACAGTCTACAGGGGATAATGTTTGGGTGACCTCCTCTGCTGGGTGTCACACAGCTACTTGAGTCAGAAAAGGGTTTCAGAATCCTGAAATGAAAACTGTAGAGGGAGAAGCTGTGTGTGCGTGTGTGTGCTCGCTCTAGTGGTGTCGTTTTTATTTTCTTCCTGGAATAACAAGTCACCATGAATAACAGGGTCCGCGGGGAGAGGAGCAGTGTGTGTGCAGGCAGTCAGCCATGAAATGACAGGATGATACCGAACAGCAGGCATGGCAAGGTCCTTCACTCATAGCACCTTTTCTCTTTTCTTCTCTCGCTCTCTTTTCTAATTTCTTTTCTCCTTCTCTCTCTCTCTCTCTCTCTCTCTCTCTCTCTCTCTCTCTCTCTCTCTCTCTCTCTTCCCCCCCTCACATCTTTTTACCATTCGACAGCTGATTTTGGATGGACATGCCCATATAAGAACCTTTCCTATTGCCATTTAACAACTACCTTTCTGGAAAGTTTACCGTGCTTGCAACCTCTTCCACCTTTTTAATGATGATTCATGATTAGAATTGAATTCACCCCTTAAGGACCTTTGTAGAGAGGTTTGCTCCCTTTGCCAATACTACATACATTGAAGCGCACCCTTTTTTTTTCTGCTGTAGTTGTTTGGACTTGTTTCCTTTTCAGCAGGCGATGCTCTTTCATTGGCTCTCTTGGTCTGTTTGCTAGAGACCTTAATCATGTCTTGTCCTGTTTTCTCCTGGACTGTCCCAGTCCCTCAATAGGGCCTATACCTTTACTGACCGTCTTTCCCCCTCTGTGTTCTCTCTCTCTCTCTCTCTCGCGCTCTCACTCTCTCTCTACCCCAGATGTAGGCTCGGTGGAGGGCTTGGCTTACCACCGTGGCTGGGACACCCTCTATTGGACCAGCTACACCACCTCCACCATCACCCGACACACAGTCGACCAGAGCCGACCGCAGGCCTACGACCGCAACACCGTGGTCACAATGTCTGGAGACGACCACCCCAGGGCCTTTGTACTGGACGAGTGTCAAGAGTGAGTGGCAGCGATGCTCTTTGTATTTGTTTATTTTATGTAGCTGACCATTTTCCCAAGCTATTTACTTCCTGTTGTCCTTGTCTACTAGCCTGATGTTCTGGACCAACTGGAACGAGCAGTCCCCCAGTATCATGCGTGCCAGTCTGTCTGGTGCCAACATGCTGGTGATTATCGGTAATGACATCCGCACCCCCAACGGCCTGGCCATAGACCACCGCGCAGAGAAACTCTACTTCTCAGACGCCACGCTGGACAAGATAGAGCGCTGCGAGTACGACGGCAGCAACCGATACGTGAGTCACCTCTGTTACCTATGTCAACTCTGTTACCTGTGACTTCTTGGGACGGAGTTGACGCCAGCCACTATAGACTCCAAGGGTTTTCATATGTTTTTTTTCTTATATAACCATTTTTATTTGTTCTGGATCATTATCAAAATAAGATCTCTAATACCACTTTTCTTACTAACCATGTGACCCCCCCCCCCCCCCCCCCCCCCCCATAGGTGGTTGTGAAGAATGAGCCTGTGCATCCGTTTGGCCTGGCGGTTTATGGAGACTACATCTTCTGGACTGACTGGGTCCGCAGGGCCGTGCTCAGGGCCGACAAGTTTGTGGGTAGAGACATGAGGTTGCTGAGAAACGACATCCCCCAGCAGCCAATGGGAATCATCGCTGTGGCCAACGACACCAACAGCTGTGAGTGATGGAACTCGTGGGAAGGTCAAAAGGGGGGCGGGTCATTTCTGCTGACGAACTGCCAATTGAGTCCAACGTAGTCTAGATGGCTTCAAATTGGCACACTTAATCATGTCTATGCAGATATTACCCAGGGTTACTGTAAAGTTTCTGTAGAAAAGGCTATACAAGTACATTTGATTGATTTTGATTCTACCAGGTGAGTTCTCTCCCTGTCGGAGCAACAACGGGGGCTGTCAGGACCTGTGTCTGCTCACCTCAGACGCAAGGGTCAACTGTAGTTGCCGTGGAGACCGCAGACTCCTGGAGGACAACTCATGTTCAGGTGAGAAGAGGTGGGGGCCTGGGGACATGTCAATCAATAGGTTCTCGTCAGGGTCAGGGTCGAGGTTAGGATATGTGGTGCTGACGGTCTCGGTCTCTCCCTGTCCCTACTACCGTAGCTCTGAACACGTCGTGTGGCAGTGTGGACGACTTTGAATGTGGCAATGGGGACTGCATCAACTACAGCCTGACCTGTGATGGCATGGCCCACTGCAAGGACAAGTCAGACGAGAAACAGTCGTACTGCGGTGAGTCTGTGTGCGTGCGTCTGTTTCTTTTGGGATGTCAGTTTAATTTCAAGAAAGAGAATAGTAGAATAATTGTTTAGTCATACTATATTGGTCATAGTAAGACAGCTAGAGGACGTCTTCTGACGCTGGTCTTGCTCTCTGCAGCGAACCGTCTGTGTAAGAAAGGCTACAGGCGCTGTATCAATGGCCGCTGCATCGGCCACATGTTCTGGTGTGACGGGACTGACGACTGTGGAGATCACTCAGACGAGCTGCCCTGCAACAGTAAGTAGTGTGTGTGTGCCTGTGCGTTTGCGTGGGTGCGCGTTTCTATACCCATTCTAATGTGCGCGCGTGTTCTCCAGTGACCCTGTGCAAAGCCGGAGAGTTCCAGTGTCGAGACGGAAGCTGCATCTCCAACACCAGCCGCTGTGACCAGGTGGTCAACTGTGAGGACGCTAGTGACGAGATGAACTGCTGTAAGTCTACAGGCTGTCTTTTACATGTCGGATATCTGTAAACAAAGATCATTTGAGCTCAGTAATGGAGAACTGCTGTTCAGTATGGATGCGTCTGAAATTGCTCACTATTCACTGCTGTGGCTAGTGCATCTGCTTTTTAACATAGCCCACATGGGGCACATGTGACTGATGAAAAGTATTGCCATTTCATCCACACTCTGTGTTGAACGTACAGACGCCGCTCCCAAGAGCCCCTCAACTAACCACCTAATGATTGTTCATTCGTGTATGACGTCTCTCCTCCCCAGTGCCAACTGACTGTTCCCGCTACTTCCGTCTGGGGGTGAAGGGGGCGACCTTTCAGAGCTGTGAGAGGACCACGCTGTGCTACCTGCCTTCCTGGCAGTGCGACGGCAACAACGACTGTGGAGACTTCTCAGATGAGAGAAACTGCCCAGGTAACGGACAGACAGATCTTACCTTTTTCCTTTTAGGGCCTATTGGGCAGTATATAATTCGGACAGGGCTTTAAATGTTATGCGTTTTCTTTCAAACACTTTGAGCGTTTGCTTGAGCCTGCCCGGAGGGCCAAAATGGGCAGGGGGGGGGCACTTTTGGGACTACTCTATTAGTTACATTGGGCAGGAAATGAAGCATAGCTATTTGAACCCTCGGTCTGACTCAATGCCAAACTTCTTTAGGATCTTCAAAGCATTACAGTGTTCTCTCCACCTCTCTCCGCCAGACAAGAAGAAGCTGAAGTGCCCGGTGAACTTCTTTGCGTGCCCCAGTGGTCGCTGTATCCCTATGAGCTGGACCTGTGACAAGGAGAACGACTGCGAGAACGGAGCTGACGAGACCCACTGTGGTCAGTCTGCTTGACCAATATAGATACCTTCTGTGCTTCCCCGTATTCCCTTAGCTGATGTAATACATAACTTTGTATTGCACTGTTGTGCCACAAAGATCAAACAGTGTGGTCTCCCTGCATATTCAATAGATAAACACAACGAGCATGGGGTCAGAGTTTAATAATTCATTCAAAGTTGTCCTAATTTCTCATTTGTATTATTTGGTGATAAATCTATTCTTGCACAAAGTAACCCAGATTAAATTCGATAACATTTTCCCTCTGTCTTTGTAGATAAGTTCTGTACATCCACCGAGTTTGAGTGTGGGAACCATCGCTGCATCTCCAACCACTGGGTGTGTGACGGCGCTGACGACTGTGGCGACAATAGTGACGAGGACAGCAGATGCAGTGAGTGACTCATCCGACAGCTACGATTTATGGCCCAGATCACACCGAGTTTTCTACCATACCCTCTGCTGACATTGGCTGCAATTACCAACAGGATTCCCAAATTCTCCCAAACATATTTACACAGGAGGAGCCTGACTAGTTGGTTGATTGATTGATCCATTTAACTTGTCAACCACTACTCTAACACTGCCGCCCCGGCAGTGGTTAGAGCGTTGGACTAGTAACCGAAAGGTTGCAAGTTCAAATCCCCGAGCTGACAAGGTAAAAATCTGTCGTTCTGCCCCTGAACAGGCAGTTAACCCACTGTTCCTAGGCCGTCATTGTAAATAAGAATTTGTTCTTAACTGACTTTCCTAGTTAAATAAAGGTAAAATAAAGGTTAAATAAAGGTAATAAAAAAAAATTATAAAAATATCTGCTATGTTGCCATAGAAACCAAGACGTGTAGCCCAGAGGCGTTCCAGTGTCCCGGCACTCATGTGTGTGTCCCTCAGCGCTGGAAGTGTGACGGGGATAAGGACTGTCTGGACGGGGCTGACGAGAGCGTCAAGGCTGGCTGCTGTGAGTGGTAGTCTTCAGTTTGCGCCGCTGTTCAGGCACCTTGGTTAGAAAGTGAGGTAGCAACAGCATTTATTTTCCTCTGTTGTGAGTAGGAGGAGAACAACAACACGTCCACAAATGTCCTAATAGTCACCACAGTTGATCTGAACTGGACTTTGATAGATAATATAGAATAGTACTCTGCCCCTATGGCTGGTACCCATCAAGGCTTGCTGCTGTGAGTTGGAGAACAATCTCTCAACACCCTCCTCCACTCATTCCATAATAATCACCACACCTGAATTGGGCTTTAGTAGTAGAACTAAGTAGAAAGTAGAACATTCCCCATTTAGCTGTGGTATTAATAGATGAATGGGAAGGAATCAGACTTCCATTCCATCTATTTAGGATTTATCTTAATATGATATGATCAGCGGAGACTTAAATGGCCCGAGTTGAAGACTGTTGTTAGAGACTGCTAAGGTTATGTGTCATTAATGTCTTTCATTTTTGCAACATCCTCTGTTTGCTAACCCATTCTCTCTCTCTCTCAGTGTACAACAACACCTGTGATGAGAATGAGTTCATGTGTCAGGACAGACAATGTATCTCCAAGCACTTTGTGTGTGACCACGACATCGACTGCTCTGACGGATCCGACGAGTCCCCACAATGTGGTGAGTGTGTGCCACTGCATGAGCACTGAGGAGGAGACGGGGATGAAGTGATGCTGGGGGTTGTGATTGGGGTTCCTTTTTGTCCATTCCTTCCCTTAACCGCTGACCTGGCAGTACAGGATGAATGGAGGGTTTTAAATATATGGTTATAATTTCCTTCGTTATTACCAATAACTGAAAGGATAGGGACTTAGAAAGGAAGCCATTTTACAGTTCTAGAGACACAGACAATGTCTCAGTGCTGACATACCCACCTCTCTACCCGTGTAGAGTATCCTACATGTGGGCCGGATGAGTTCCGCTGTAACAACGGCCGCTGCCTCAACCAGAAGAGCTGGGAGTGTGATGGAGATTTTGACTGTCAGGACCGCTCTGATGAAGCTCCCAAGAATCCCCGGTGCACAGACTCAGGTCTAACGGACACACTGTGTTCTATATCTGTACTGTAGAAATATACAGTATAACACTGCATGTTTGTGTCATTTTGTGGTTATGTTGTTTAGTAATTGCCTGTGGCTTCTGCTGCAAAGGCCATAGCATCCCTCACTGTATGTTTTGTTTTGGTAGTGAGTTAAAAAAGCCACTGTCAACTCAGACACATTAAAGTGGCAATATGTAACTTTTTGGGCGACCCGACCAAATTCACATACAAATGTGAGTTATAGATCTATCATTCTACTTGAAAGCAAGTCTAAGAAGTGGTAGAACTGTTCTATGTGCTCCATTTCTATGCTTCCTGTTCTTAAGTTTAGTTTTTTGCCTCTTTCGTTTTGTACACCAGCTGAAAAAAATTTTGGGTTATGGAAAATATATTTCAATCAATCAATCAAATGTATTTATAAAGCCCTTCTTACATCAGCTGATGTCACAAAGTGCTGTACAGAAACCCAGCCTAAAACCCCAAACAGCAAGCAATGCAGGTAGAAGCACAGTGGCTAGGAAGAACTCTCTAGAAAGGCCGGAACCTAGGAAGAAACCTAGAGAGGAACCAGGCTATGAGGGGTGGCCAGTCCTCTTCTGGCTGTGTAGGTGGTACAATGATTCACTACACTATACTAGCTTATTTTGTCACATAAACTGAAATTAGGCAAACTATTAGAGTTTTAGCATCCAGGAAATGGCGGAGCGGTTTCTGCATAGTGCATCTTTAATGTTCTCTGTGGTCATTGCAGTAAAGCAACCTTACTTGTTGGAGCTGTCAGCCCTTCAGTCTGCATAACCTAAACTGCAGTCTTTTTGCACCGCCTACAGAGAGGAAGTGTAACGACTCTGCCTACATGTGTCGTAATGGGAAGTGTCTTAACGAGACGTTGCTGTGTGACCGTAACGACGACTGTGGTGACGGCTCTGACGAACTCAACTGCTTCATCAACGAGTGTCTCAACAGCAAGCAGAGTGGCTGCTCCCAGCTCTGTGAGGACCTCAAGATAGGCTTCAAGGTAAGGGGTGTGCGTGTGCGCCAGTGTGTATCTGCTTTTGTGCATGTTTCCAATATTTCTACCAGTGTAATACAACCTGGAAATTCTGCGATATCATATCTGTCCACCTCAGTCTCATCTCCCTTCTATTAGTGAACCATGTGAGTCTGCTGGTTCAGCACTGACCTACCGTAGCTGCACATGTGTTCCACTGTATTGACATGCTGTCTGTGTGTCCCCTGGGCCCTACAGTGCAGGTGTCACCCTGGTTTCCAGCTGAAGCGGGATGGGAAGACGTGTGTGGACATAGATGAGTGTACCACGTCCTACCCCTGTACCCAGCGCTGTATCAACACTCACGGATCCTTCCACTGTCTCTGTGTGGAGGGCTTCCAGCTACGACCGGACAATCCTACTATCTGCAAGTCCACCTCTGGTAAGACCAACAGCAGGGACTACTTAGATTTTTCCAATAAGAAAGGCTCTTTCATTGTCTGTCGTAAAATGTTTTCAAATGTATTCCATTGTGGCCCTCAAGGAGCATGAGCCATTTCTTAGTGTTGGGAGCATGTGCCTCTCTTTATGACAAGTTCAACCATGTACAGAGCCCTTTTCTGGTCCCGCTAACTCTCGGTCTGTCTCTCTACAGATGAGGAGCCCTTCCTGATCTTTGCCAACCGGTACTACCTGAGGAAACTGGACCTGAATGGCACCAACTACACTCTGATAAAACAGGTGAGACAGCAAGCACTGTGTGGGATCAGTGTGCTATTTAACCAGGTGTCAGTTTACATTACTTTATTATCAGCGATAGTGATATCTAAACCGATTGTAGGCTATATCCTGTATGTATGTATGTGTGTGTGTGTGTGTGTGTGTCGTGTTTTTCTGTGCATGTCTGTGCGTGCTTTCGAGTGTGTATGCTTGGGGGAGTGTGGCTTTTTGTTGCCATGACTATAAACATCCAAAGTATGATATTTTTGGAATGTTTGGATCCTTTGCAAATGAAATATAATTCACTAATTCTAAATGTGTGTGTGTGTGTAATAATAAAGTTTGCGGCTCCAGATAATCTATTTAAAATGTGTGTGCCAGGGCTTGAACAACGCGGTGGCTCTGGACTTCCACTATGCAGAGCAGATGCTCTACTGGACAGACGTGACCACTCAGGGCTCCATGATACGACGGATGAACATCAACGGCAGCAACATCGAGGTCCGTATGGAAGTTGTCCGGTCTGTCACTCTCATTGAGTCTGTGGACAGATGGCTAGTCCTTGACTCTGATTGGACCATTGATCTGTTGGTGACTCTGATTGGTCAGTTGGCCTGTCTGTGGCTCTCTGATTGGACAACCAACCTGTTAGTGGCTTTCAGATTGGATATTTCTCAAGTCTGTTGTTCTCATTGGTCAGTAGGCTAGTTTATTTCTCTCTTATTGAACAGTTGGCCTTTTTGTGGCTCTGAATGGACAGTTGGCCCGTATATGACTTTCTGGTTAGTTAGATGGCCAGTATCTGACTCTCTGATTGGCTCTTGTCCAGGTGCTGCACCGGACCTCCCTCAGTAACCCAGACGGATTGGCTGTAGACTGGGTCGGCGGAAACTTGTACTGGTGTGATAAGGGGCGGGACACCATCGAGGTGTCCAAGCTAGGCGGAGCCTTCCGGTCGGTCCTGGTGAACACCGGCCTGAGGGAACCACGCGCTGTGGCTTTGGACGTACGCAACGGGTGAGAAGGACAGCCCAGAGTACAATACACACCGAACACAAGGCTAGACTAGAAACTCCCTGTATGGTCTGAGACTGAAGCGTTTTCACATACTCAGCCTCTGTACAAATGAATAGTGAAATATAATGGAACGTTAAGGACATTTAGGCTACAACTAGTACCCAGAATTTTCATTGGTCAGGCCATAAGTCCTGTCCGGCTCCAAGGACCATGTCAACAAGACGGTGCTATTTTTCTCTAGTAATGGTTCTGATGGTGTAATAATTTGATACTGTCCCGTCTTGTTCCTCAGGTACCTGTACTGGTCAGACTGGGGTGACAACCCCCACATAGGGCGGATTGGGATGGACAGCTCCAACCGAAGTGTGATCGTAGAGGACAAGATCACCTGGCCTAATGGGCTTACGTTAGACTTCATCAACGACCGCATCTACTGGGCCGACGCCAGAGAGGACTACATTGAGTTTGCCAGCCTGGATGGGACCAACAGACACACGGGTAATGCATATTGACATACGGTAGCCTACACACACACACACATGTGCAGATGCTCGCGCACACGCAATTGTATGAGAGCCACGGTCCAGCGCACAGGTCACAGTGGTGCCGTTTAGAGCCCTGGGCCCATTGGGGGGAGGGGTAGGAGAGAGAGAGAGAGGACTATTGTTCTGTTAGACTACTGATGAGGCTGTTATCTGCATGAGGTCTGAATACCCCAAGCCTTGTTACCGGACAAAGGACAATACTTTATATTGTCAGCCAACCGTGCAGAAGAATGCAGGGATGCGGAGGAGTTCCTGATTTGAATTCCTCACATTCACAAACCTCAGTTTGACACTAGAACACGTTGCACATCAAGCGTGGTTTGATAAAATGTTTCTTCCCGACCATATCTTCTTGGTCGTCATGGCGGTTTCATAATAGAGTTGGGACATGTGTTGGCTATATGTGTGTTCTGTGGGCCTTGTCCTGACCAGACTGGCCATGGTTCCTATTGCCTGACGGAAAGAGATTTTCTCTCTTGGTTCTGTAGTCAGCAGTGGAGCCATGTTAGTGCTCAGGTACAGTGGCGCTAGCCCACCCGTGGGTCATTAACCTTTGCGCACACAAACTCTCTTTCTAATGGGGACACGGGCTGTTTGAGTTCAGATAAGGGTGGGAGCTGGTCAAAGGCCACTCCGTGTAGATCCACAAACATCTCCTCTCAGCTCCAATACCATAGAAGAAACTCCCTCAGGACTTGGCCAGGTGGCAGGAGACTCATATAAAGTTTGTACCACAACACTGATTTAGAATATCAATTAACCAATGATGAGAAGCCACCATCCTAAATCTAACGGGTGCTGTTTCAATCGTGTGTGTGTGTGTGTGTGTGTGTGTGTGGCCTACTGTGCTTTTACAGCAGAGGACAGTCAGGTAGCTAATGGTGTTTCCATAACAACGTGGAGCGGACAGAATGTCCCAAACACATGTGGCAAACCGAATGAGTGCATTGATGAGGAACATTCTTAAACACATAGTCATGACCGTAACCGCTTAACCCATAGACAGTAGTGAGATGGTATCATGAATGGCTGATGTTCCAACACCACTTTTCCTTGTTAGCCGTTGGGCATTGTGTGACTATACATTTGACTGACAACCTTGTGATGTAATTGATGTCCCCCAGTGATTTGACTAGGAAAAACTCTTGGACCCAGGTTTTAGCCAATAGAGATTTTCCTGGTCAGGTCATGTGGTGGTGGCCAGGTAAAACTCAGGGCCCTGTGTGTAATATGATACTAATGACATCACTACTCTATGGCTGTGTGTGTGTGACCATAGTGCTTACCCAGGACATCCCCCACATCTTTGCCATGACCCTGTTTGAGGAGTACATCTACTGGACTGACTGGGAGACCAAGTCCATCAACAGGTGTCACAAAACCCTGGGTACCAACAAGACCACCCTGATCACTACCCTCCACCGGCCCATGGACATTCACATCTACCACCCTTACCGCCAGCCTGAGGGTAGGAGATATATACACACACACACACACACACACACACACACACACACACACACACACACACACACGGTAGTTCCAGTTAAGAGTTCCCTTCATCCCCTTTGCTTCCAGTGTTTAACCACCCGTGCCAGACAGACAACGGCGGCTGTAGTAACCTGTGTCTGCTGAGCCCTGGCGGGGGCTACAAGTGTGCCTGTCCCACCAACTTCTACCTGGCCAACGATGGACGCACCTGCATGTCCAACTGCACTGCCAGCCAGGTGAGGGACTGTGGAATGATATGGCTATTGAGGGGCCAGGCAGCTAGGGGGCAGCAGAGCCTATTGTGGAATGAGGGGATATTACATTGCTGTTTATTATGCTTTGTGAGTTAATTAAGCGTCATTATCTACACAGTACGGTGTGTCATCGGCTTAAGTTCAGCCTCTTACCAGGGCTTTGGTAGTAGAACTAAGTAGAAAGTAGAACATTCCCCATTTAGCTGTGGTATTAATAGATGAATGGGAAGGAATCAGACTTCCATTCCATCTGTTTAGGATTCATCTTAATATGATATGATCAGCGGAGACTTAAATGGCCCGAGTTGAAGACTGTTGTTAGAGACTGCTAAGGTTATGTGTCATTCATGTCATTCATTTTTGCAACATCCTCTGTTTGCTAACCCATTCTCACTGTCTCTCTTTTCTCTCCTCTTCTCCTCGTCCAGTTTGTGTGTAAGAACGACAAGTGCATCCCCTTCTGGTGGAAGTGTGACACGGAGGACGACTGTGGTGATCGCTCGGACGAGCCTGCAGAATGCCGTGAGTGTGCCACTTTTTCATCCAAAGCGACTTAGTAAAGTGATTGCATACATTTCTAGTGTGTGTGTGTGTGTGTGGTCCCTGTGGGAATTGAACCCATGACATTGGCAAAGCCAGCTCTACATAAAATGGGTGAATGAGTAGTATGTGGATGTATAGCAAAGGGTCATTAATACTTCTACTGGGCTCTGAGATTGTGGAGGATGAGAGGTAGGTGGTAGTAGAGGAGGAGCGTTGGCAAAACCTGCTGTGGGCCTGTTTCAGACTTTAAAACAACCTCCGTCTGAATGTCTGTCTGTGTCATCCATTTGTCCTTATAGCTGAGTTCAAGTGCAGGCCAGGCCAGTTCCAGTGTGGGACAGGCATCTGTACCAACCCCGCCTACATCTGTGACGGGGACAACGACTGCCAGGACAATTCGGACGAGGCCAACTGCGGTACAGCCTCGTTCATGCTTTCACTCACTCCCTCGGTCTCTCTTTCTCGCCCACTCGCTCTTGCTCTCTCTCCCACTCTTTCTTTTTAGCCCCATCTCTTTGTTTCTCTTCTCATCTCTGACATGTCTTCCTCTGTGTGTGTGATTGTTCTCCAGATATCCACGTGTGTCTGCCCAGTCAGTTCAAGTGCTCCCACCCCAGCCGTTGTATCCCGGGAATCTTCCGCTGTAACGGACAGGACAACTGTGGCGAAGGAGAGGACGAGAAGGACTGCCGTGAGTCCAAACGTCCCATCTACACGCTTTGTTACATGTGTTTATATGCACGTTATATACATCTAGTACATATGTTGTGTACTTTATTGGGGTAATACTGCTGGCCTTGCTGCTGTCTTGCATCAGGTCTCTCTTGTAAACTGCATTTCAGTGAGACTAACCTGTTCAATAATAAATAAACTGTTGTGGTTGTGAGTTGCTTCCTGTCAGTAACAGTCGTCAGTCTGTTCCCTCTCCCTCTAGCCGAGGTCACGTGTGCGCCCACCCAGTTCCAGTGTGCCATCACCAAGCGATGTATCCCTCGCGTCTGGGTGTGTGACCGTGACAATGACTGTGTGGATGGATCGGACGAACCAGCCAACTGCAGTGAGACCCCACCCCTCCGTTTCAGAAGACTATTCTAAACTAATGACAAACACACAAGTCAAGTTCAGCATCCATGTTGAAGTAGAATACACGTTTCTACTTACGGGTTCTGGCTAACATACCCGAACTAGTCAATTACAAATGCACTAGATCTTACAGACCTCATAACATCCTCCCATCACCCTTTACTCAGTCTATCTGGCCTGTTACAAGCCTCAATCTCTCGCCCTCTTCCCCCCCTCCTCTCCTCCCCCCTCCAGCCCAGATGACATGTGGTGTGGATGAGTTTCGCTGTAAGGACTCTGGACGCTGCATCCCGGCCCGGTGGAAGTGTGACGGAGAAAATGACTGTGGAGACTCATCTGACGAACCCAAAGAGGAATGTGGTGGGTGTTCTGTTCTGTCGCCTAGGGAACAGAGAGACAGCTCAACCAGCAGCTTCAAAAACTCCGCTTCTTATTACAATGGAGTTTGGTTATGATCTGGGCCTGCATCCATGATTGGTCCTCAAAATGGATTGGTCGTCAGCATTGCCAATGACCTCTCTGGTGTTGAAGGTTCAATTATGATGCCGTTGACTTCCTGTATTGCATGTACTCTATATAAATGTGTTATGGAGTTGACGGTGTGTGTGTCTGTGTAGATGAGAGGACGTGTGAGCCGTACCAGTTCAGGTGTAAGAACAACCGCTGTGTCCCGGGCCGCTGGCAGTGTGACTACGACAACGACTGTGGGGACAACTCGGACGAGGACAAGTGCGGTAGGTCTCTCTCTGTCATCCCTGTTAGTGCACACTATCCTCGTTCACTCATGTCACCAGTACAGTGTCACTGCATTGCATTTTTATAATGCTCATGGTTTGTGAACCTCTAGGGATTATGCATTGGGCGTTGGTGGCTTGCGCCGTATGACTGGCCCAAAACACAGTTTCAATTGTTTGATTCTTGCGTTTGTCTTTGTCTGTGTCTCCTTGCGGGTCTGTTTCGTAACTAAGACATAAGCTTACATGCAAAGTTGCCATTAATTTCAGTAGAAATTCATTCAGTTTGGCCTTTACTCCTTTTAATATCATCTCTTATGCATCTCACCTCGTCTAATGTCTATGTTTCATTTCACACCGACTGGCCTGTTGGCTTGAGCCAGAGGTAGGCCTCCACTTTTAACCATCCCCATCTCCTCCAACCCTAATGTCACTCTGCTCCTCCTCTCCCATTGCACCCCATTCAATCCCATCGCGGTCGTTTGTATGTTTGAACTCCAGTCCCCAATGATGTCTCCTCAAACAGTGAGAGGTCAAAGGATACTTTCTACTGTTATGTGAAGTATTGGTATTTCCTACATAGCCTCCTGAGGCCGTTGTACTCAACAAAGGTTTTGCCCTATTTTCGAAGACTCTTAAGTCTGTTAAAGCGGGGGGGGGGGCACACCGCTTATGTTACCAGTTCCAGTAAAGATGCAATGTATTGAATCTCTGGAGCTCTCCTTTGACCGTCATTGTTTGGCCTCCATCTGAGTGTCCATGCGTTGTTGTGTGTTGAGCATGCTCTCCCCTGTGAGTTTGGGCGACAAAGATTTGGAAGCTATTTCCAGCGAAGCTGTACGGTCCTTACGCGAGACCTGCGTCGCTGTGTGTCTTTACAGTGCCGCGGCCGTGCTCCGAGAGTGAGTTTGCCTGTACCAACGGACGATGTATCGCCGGGAGGTGGAAGTGTGATGGAGACCACGACTGTGCTGACGGATCTGATGAGGTAACGCGCCTGACTCGATCATAGCAACAGTGCTGGGTCAGATACTTGTGTAATAGATAACACTACTTACTCGTACTGTTCTAACAACCCTCTGTGTTATCGGTTGTCCTTGAAGCTTAGACATCTGCCTTTTTACTTGGGGAGGATGTATGAAATAACCTTTCAATTTGGATATTCTGTCCTCGGACATCCACTGTAATGATTGTGCTTTGATGATGATGTGTGAGGGTTTCATACATTGTTTGAGAGTGAGGGACTTATTGTGTGTGTGTGTTCCTCAGGACGGCTGTGAGCTGAGGTGTGACAGTGACCAGTTCCAGTGTAAGAACGGCCACTGCATCCCCAACCGCTGGCGCTGTGACGCAGACGCTGACTGTTTGGACGGCAGCGATGAGGAGAAGTGTCACATCGCTGGTGAGTGTGTGTGTGTGTGTGTACCTGTGTGCGTCACTCAGGCTCCCGTTTGAGATGGCCACAGTGCTAAAAGAGAGGGGTCATATTGAGATTTGAACTTTTTCCTATTTGAGAGGGATTCTAGAACCTGTGGTGGGATTTCTAGGAACCGGGTCGGTAATAGACAACCTACATTTGTTTTTCTTCCCTTCTCCATGTCTCAGCTAAACACTGCCCCCTGGATGACTTCCAGTGTAACAACACGCTGTGTAAGCCCCTGGCCTGGAAGTGTGACGGAGAGGACGATTGTGGGGACAACTCGGACGAGAATCCTGACGAGTGCAGTGAGTAGTGACCTCGCATCCTGTGACATCATATCCTGTCTACTAGTACCCTTTTCACACTACAGAGCTGAGCTCAGTTGTACTGTGTTGGCCTGGTTACTCATCCACCAGAAGCTGAAATCGGGATGGAATGGACCGTGTGATAAGGAAACATCAGAGCCGACACAGTTCTGGTTGTCGCGATGGTGTGAACAGGTTATGGATCCTAAAGCCTGTTCTAACTCCTTGTCTCCTAACCCCTCTTTCTCCTCCCCTCAGGGATGTTCCAGTGCCCCCCCAACAGGAGTTTCCGCTGCCAGAACGACCGTGTGTGTCTGCAGGTGTCCAAACAGTGTGACGGAGTTGACAACTGCGGGGACAACTCTGATGAGCTCAACTGCCGTGAGTTTACTATGCTGCTGGCCTTTTGCACGTAGACCAACCGAAGGCTATCTGGCGCCCTCCTTGATGATCTGTTGTTCCCTGTGGAGAGGTTGGATCTGTCCACCCTAGCATCCATATAACAGAATGCATATCAAATGCGTCTCTTCGTTCTTTCATATAAAGTTGTATGCTAGGGGATTAGGGTCATTGTGTTCATTCAACTCAATTGATCCCCTCAGGGGCAAATGTGATGGTTGCTCCGTTGTGTTTTCTTAGAGCCCCCTCCAGCCGAGCCTACCTGTGAGAAGGACGAGTTCCTGTGTGCCAACGGAAGGTGCATCAGCTCCAGCCTGCGCTGTAACTTCCTCAACGACTGTGAGGACTATGGTTCAGACGAGATCCACTGCAAGACAGGTGCCCCAAAGTCACGACTGGCTAACACATCACCATGACTACTCACCTATACAGTTGGCATGTTAGACAAGACGTTCGGCTAACCTTCCGATGGCTCAACGCCGTTGCGGATCCTTCATGTTATTTTCCCCTCTGACCCTGCAGACACCAAGCTGAACGACTGCAGGAGTAACAGGACTCTGTGTGGGGACGGGGACGAGGCACACTGCGTCACCAACGGGACAGACTCCTTCTGCTCCTGCAAACCAGGCTTCAAGAAGACTGGCCACAACACCTGTGGAGGTACGCTACACCCACCTGAATGTCATCAACACGGGCGAGCTGATTTCCCAGTTTACAGCCACAAGTTAACGTACAGTATCTCACTCTCGATCCCAAATTGCCGTTTCATTCGCACTTTTAATGTACACTCGCTCACTGGGAGCTCGATCCGCATTATTAACCCTCCCCTTACTGTCCCCTCTCAGATAAGAATGAGTGTAAACAGTTTGGAGTGTGCTCCCATGTGTGCAACAACACCAAGGGATCCTACAAGTGCAGCTGCCACAAATACTTCACCAGGATCAACGACACCTGCAAAGCTGACAGTAAGTAGTGTACTTTTACTCTTCAAACCCCTAGATAGTTGAAATAGTTAATTCTTTTATTTGATATTTTCATGGATTCTGTGTGTCGAAGTTCTCGCTTCTCCTCCCTCCCTCCATACCTCCCTCCTCTCTCTCTCCAGACCTGAACAGTAGCAGACAGGTGCTCTACATCGCTGATGACAACGAGATCCGCAGCCTGGACCCCGGCATGCCCAACTGGCGTTATGAACAGACCTTCCAGGGCGATGCCAACGTGCGCATCGACGCCATGGACCTGCACGTCAAGACCAACCGTATCTTCTGGACCAACTGGCACACGGGCAGGATCTCCTCCTACGAGCTTCCTTCATCATCGTCCTCTTCCTCGTCTGGTCCATCGTCCAATACGCACCGCAACCGTCGCCAGAGTGAGGGAAGTGTTACTACCCTGGAGGTGAGGCCTGACGCAAGCAGGAATGAATTCACACACACACAGACACTAAAACATGGGCATGATCATGACTACCTACAGTGAGGGGAAAAAAGTATTTGATCCCCTGCTGATTTTGTACGTTTTCCCACTGACAAAGAAATTATCAGTCTATAATTTTAATGGTAGGTTTATTTGAACAGTGAGAGACAGAATAACAACAACAAAAATCCAGAAAAACACATGTGAAAAATGTTATAAATTGATTTGCATTTTAATGAGGGAAATAAGTATTTGACCCCCTCTCAATCAGAAAGATTTCTGGCTCCCAGGTGTCTTTTATACAGGTAACGAGCTGAGATTAGAAGCACACTCTTAAAGGGAGTGCTCCTAATCTCAGCTTTATACCTGTATAAAAGACACCTGTCCACAGAAGCAATCAATCAATCAGATTCCAAACTCTCCACCATGGCCAAGACCAAAGAGCTCTCCAAGGATGTCAGGGACAAGATTGTAGACCTACACAAGGCTGGAATGGGCTACAAGACCATCGCCAAGCAGCTTGGTGAGAAGGTGACAACAGTTGGTGCGATTATTTGCAAATGGAAGAAACAAAAGAACTGTCAATCTCCCTCGGCCTGGGGCTCCATGCAAGATCTCACCTCGTGGAGTTGCAATGATCATGAGGAATCAGCCCAGAACTACACGGGAGGATCTTGTCAATGATCTCAAGGCAGCTGGGACCATAGTCACCAAGAAAACAATTGGTAACACACTACGCCGTGAAGGACTGAAATCCTGCAGAGCCCGCAAGGTCCCCCTGCTCAAGAAAGCACATATACATGCCCGTCTGAAGTTTGCCAATGAACATCTGAATGATTCAGAG
>QNTS01004380.1:21276-87629 GCA_003317085.1 Hucho hucho
ACGACTCATCAGTGACATGGCAGGAGATGTTTTGAAACAATTACTACTTCGTATACAAGCCAGTGAATTATATGCGTTACAGCTGGATGAGTCAACAGACGTGGCGGGCCTGGCACAGCTCCTGGTATACATCCGTTACGTTTATGGGGGGTCAATTAAGGAAGACATCCTCTTCTGGAAACCAGGACAACATGAGAGGATATTTTTAAAGTACTGGACAGCTTTGTGACATCAAATGGACTTTGGTGGTCAAGATGTGTTAGTATCTGTACTGATGGCACAAAAGCCATGACAGGGAGACATAGTGGAGTGGTAACGCGCGTGCAAACAGTTGCTCCCGACGCCACTTGGGTACACTGCAGCATCCATCGAGAGGTTCTTGCTGCCAAGGGAATGCCTGACAGCTTGAAAGAAGTTTTGGACACTACAGTGAAAATGGTTAACTTTGTTAAAGCAAGGCCCCTGATCTCTCGTGTATTTTCTGCATTATGCAATGATATGGGCAGCAACCATGTAACGCTTTTACAACATACAGAAGTGCGCTGGTTATCAAGGGGCAAAGTATTGACACGTTTTTTTTAAATTGAGACGAGCTTAAAGTTTTCTTTACTGACCATAATTTTCACTTGTCTGACCGCTTGCATGATGACGAGTTTCTCACACGACTGGCCTATCTGGGTGATGTTTTTTCTCGCCTGAATGATGTGAATCTAGGATTATAGGGAATCTGCACAACTATATTCAACGTGCAGGACAAAATTGAGGCTATGATTAAGAAGTTGGAGCTCTTTTCTGTCTGCATTAACAAGGAGAACACAGGTCTTTCCATCATTGTATGATTTTTTTGTGTGCAAATGAACTCAAGCTCACGGACAATGTCAAATGTGATATAGCGAAGCACCTGAGTGAGTTGGGTGCGCAGTTACGCAGGTACTTTCCCGAAACGGATGACTCAAACAACTGGATTCGTTATCCCTTTCATGCCCTGCCTCCAGTCCACTTCCCGATATCTGAACAAGAGAGCCTCATCGAAATTCCAACAAGCGGTTCAGTAAAAATTCAATTTAAATCAGAAGCCACTGCCAGATATCTGGATTGGGCTGCGCTCAGTGTCGTGCTTTGGCTAATCGCGCTGTTAAGACACTGATGCCCTTTGCAACCACGTACCTATGTGAGAGCGGATTCTCGGCCCTCACTAGCATGAAAACATGCCAATTAAGGTAGACTGTGTGGAAAATGATTTAAGACTGAGACTCTCTCCAATAAAACATTGCAGAGTTATGTGCATCCTTTCAAGCACACCCTTCTCATTAACCTGTGGTGAGTTATTCACAATTTGATGAACAAATTAGGTTTTATATGTAAGATGGTTAAATAAAGAGCAAAATGATTGATTGGTCCTATAAGAGCTCTTTGTCACTTCCCACAAGACGGGTTGTGACAAAAACTCACACTCGTTCTTATGTTTAATAAATGAATTGTATAGTGTGTGTGGCAGGCTTACAATGATGGCAAAAAACAACATTTGAGAGTGCGCTGACCCTGGTGCTAGAGGGGGTACGCAGCTGAAAGTTGAATGTTTGAAGGGGTACGGGACTATAAAAGTTTGGTATAGAGAATAGAGTGCCGTTTGGGAGGCATCCTGAGAACCACAGAAGGCCTTATTACCTGGGCTTCCTCTTCCTCTGTGAAGTCATTTTTGATGTTGAACGTCTTCCTGATCTCCTCTGGGGTCTTTCCTTTGATCATGTTGGCCACCGTCTTGCAGGTGACATCTAGCAGTCCTTTGATGTCTAAATAGTTTGCGGCCTAAACATACAATAAAAAAATAAATAAAAAGAGAATGAGGATGAATGAAAGCAACTGCAAATGCTTTGACATGCCTGGCTTCCACGTGAACTATTGCAGCCCTAAGATTAGGCTATGTAAACAGGTTTCAGGAGCTGGGTCAAACCTGCTGCTCAAATGATAGACTTGTGTCACAGTTCCTAAAAGCCCCCAGCACTACAAAACTGTTTTGCACAATCCCTGCAAAAGAACCATGCAAGTAAGTGTGCTTGTTTCATGTAATATGCTCATACCTGATACTTCCTGGGCCGCTTACACACAGGAAAAGAAAACGCAGCCGCCTCCATGTGTTTCTATGCAAAGCCGGCAGCAGATTAGCACCTTGACAATAGCACAGGTAGGGGCATCACCTGCCACCCACAGAGGGAATTTATTTGATGCTCAAGGTAAAAAATACAAAAATGTTACTTTTGCCTCCCCTCGTTGACAAATCAAATTACAGGGGCTGGATACTTTTTCTAGGTTGTGTTTTTTGGGATAATCCAGAGGTATCATAACAGCCACTACTTGTACCACCAGAGTTTGATGTTTTATAAACTGTGGGTGGCGTCGCCGGCGTTATTGACTCCCTGTGTGTAAGGGCCTTTAGCAATGAACTACTACTTCTAATTATAACACGTTATTAAGCACCTACTTGTCACTCAAAGCCCTTTACAACAGCATGTTCAGCGAGCTAACCATTGCCTAAATTAAATTCAAGATCTGTGACACTTCCTCCTTGTAAGTGTGCAGGTGTCAAACTGTTTCGGCGAGTGGGAAAGGGGTTACCTAGTCAGTTGCACAAATGAATACATTCAACCGAAATGTGTCTTCCGCATTTAACCTAACCCCTTCTGAATCAGAGAGGTGCTGGGGGCTGCCTTAATCGACGTCCACGTCATTGGCACCCGGGGAGCAGTTGTTGTGGTTGGGGGTTAACTGCCTTGCTCAAGGGCAGAACAGCAGATTTTTCCACCTTGCCGGCTCGGGGATTCCAACCAGCAACTTCTCGGTTACTGGCCCAACGCTCTTAACCGCTAGGCTACCTGTGAGTGGGAGGCGGTATGTACGCACTAGAATAAGTTCGAAGAGGGTCCCTTGGTCCACTTTGAGGAACTCCTGGTCCCAGACGGGGATGTCATCTGTCCTTTTCTCCTTGTTCTCGTCATCCTCGGGGGGAGGGGGATCATCTTTGTGGTGGGTGCACCACTGGATCACCTGTAGGGAGGAAAGTGAACAACTAGTCCAAGCACACTAAGCAAATCAACAGTCAGACATGCCAGGCGTCTATCTTCCATCCAGTCCCGTTTCAAAAGGCCTAAGTCGAGGAAGGAGGTCACAGAGCGCACAGGAAGGTTTCTGTTTGGAGCTTCATGCTTTTGGCAGAGATAGAAATGCTATTCTACAGATGTAAGAACCAAACTGACATAGCCTAAGGACAGACATCTAGATTGGTTTTCCATTTTACTTGAACTTCAGGTTTCACCACAAGCCAGGCAGAACATGTAAGTTGTCTAACTATGAAAACACATTTCCCCAAACAAAATGCAATTCCCCAAACAAATTTAGATCCATTAATTACATGGATACAGTTGCTGAAAAAAGCAGCTCGTCTCTCAGTTGGAGAGACACATGCACAAGACATTATACAATTTGGCAGGGAGAAGGAAATAAAAGTCAACTTTAATCCTACAACCCTTCACACGGTATAAATCCAACTAGCACTGGTTGGATGGACGAAACACCTGATGCAGACAATCCCACCATTTCGTTTATAGTGATTATGAGAGGCGCATTTGTTATGTTATAATCTTCAAATAATCCGGTGACCACATGAACACTGGACTGTAGTGTTCATCCCTAAGGACAACTATCCCTACCATCAGCGTTGACTCTCACAGTGCTTCCCACATAGGTAAGGAACTCTGTTACAGGTTTGAGACCATCCTTCTGCCTACAAGTTTAACTTTTATCGGTTTCAAATTGTGTCTAAATGTTGCACTTCTAGGAGAAAGGCCTGGTTTGAGTTCAATTTAATTGTGCCACTATGGATAGAATGAATGTACAATACAACAGAGAATAATGGAATTATAGATAATAAAGCAAGCTCTGGTTGGGAGCAGGCACTTTACTAAGGTTCTTCATGGCCATCTCCCCACAGTTTATCTGTCCCTCAGTCCATTGCACCAGATATGGGATGTGTGACAGTGAGTCCACGCCACTTACCTTCTTGAGGATAGCCGCATTCACATTCGGGAGAGGGACTGGATCATCATCTCCTTCATCATCCATACCCAAATCTGTCAAAGACAACTATTAGACAAGTGCACACAGATGCTGCCAGACAGTTTTGATAAATGTATTTTACATCTGAACTGTGCAATATGTACTGATAGCTATGTAGGCTACGTCAATGATGTTCAACCTCATGTTACAACCGCATAACTACAGAGTACATAGCTCGCTACATACCTTCCAGCATTGTCTTTATTGTCACAGACTGCTTTGCTATTTCCACATCCACCTCAAAGATCTCTCCATCTGAACTTTGCAGTTTAATTGTTGGCATCTGTAAAATAAAAGGAAAACGGTTGGCATCTTCAGGCGTAAACGTTACCTAGCAGAGTGATGACTAATATCGGGGCCATAAAGTACATGTTATATCGCTAGGTGACACAGGGACCTACTTGGCTAACAAACAAAGTAGCTAACAGTTAGCCCATCCAACTACCTCATCCCCATATTGTTATTTTTTGCTCCTTTGCACCCGTATCTCTACTTGCATATTCATCTTCTGCACATCTATCGCTCCAGTGTTTAATTGCTATATTGTAATTACTTCGCCACCATGGCCTATTTATTGCCTTACCTTCCTTATCTTACCTCATTTGCACACATTGTATATATATTTTTCTATTGTGTTATTGACTGTACATTTGTTTATTCCATGTGTAACTCTATGTTGTTGTATGTGTCACACTGCTTTGCTTTATCTTGGCCAGGTCGCAGTAGTAAATGAGAACTTGTTCTCAACTGACCTACCTGGTTAAATAAAGTTGAAATAAAAATTAAAATAAAAGCTAACGTTAGCGACATTAGTTAAGGTGCTTAGCTAATGTTAGCTAGAAGGCAATTTCCCTGGATGCTGTTAGCTAACTAGCGAAGTATCTTAACGCCAGTAGGTACCTAACGTTACCGAAACACTTGCCATGCAAGATTTTAAAACATGTTATGGTAGACAGGTAACTTAGCTAACGGTGGCAAGCTGACGTTAATTCGCTAGCTACCAGTTCACGCACTAACTTACTAACTACCATTAGTATAGGTTGAATATTACATTAGTTAACCTCGATTCCAGCTAAAGTTACTGTCTGGGCAACTGTCAACAAAACAGGGAGTCTGAAACAGACCAGGGCTGAAATATGTTGGACTCAATGCTAGCGTTACGCTTAACATTTAACAATAATACTTTTTGGTAACAGTAACTAACTTTAGCTAACCTTAGTTAGTAGCCAGTGCGAACGACAGCCAAAAAACGAAGCGAACGCGGCTAGCTAACTCAGCAAGGCCCCGTCTTACTAGAAACCATATTCAACCTTTTCCATTTAGCTAGACATAGGAAAAATACATTCAAAACACCCATTATTTCACAAAGACATAACTACATCCTATGTAAATGGACGTTACTTACTGTGAATGTTTTAAAACAATTTCAGATAATTCTGTTTTAAACGTCAACAGGGCAACACCGAAGCACAGGCAGCCAGTGGATATATTAGATGACCAGCCAACTAAGCTTTCGCTTTGTCAAATGGGGCGAAGCAAATGAGTAGTCTTGTGATATGCCTGTACAATATGAGGGATTTTCCCCATTTAGCTACATTAACAGAATTTCACCCAGTATCTATTTTTATGCTAATATGTTAATATTTTGTAGCGTTACATTTCTGCGTCCAAAATTTATAAAATGATAACTGTGCATGTTGCTCCTTCATGTTGTAGGCTGTCAATCAATGGTCCCAGCGTAATAACACAAACCAGCGTAGTTGTTTTACTCTTTGTGCAGTCCTATTGTTTGCCAAGTGGAAGATACGTTCATATTTTTTTGGAACGCCACGACAGTGATTGTGTTGGGCTACCCTTTGTTGGTACATTACTTGAAATAGTAGGCATTTCCATCAGTGCTGTAAAGTACTTAAGTGAAAATACTTTTAAGTACTACTTAAGTCGTTTTTTGGCGGTATCTGTACTTTACTATTTATATTTTTGACTACTTTTGCTTCGCTACATTCCTAAAGAAAATGGGTCCCTGAGACCCAAAAGTACTCGTTACATTTTGAATGCTTAGCAGTACAGGAAAATGGTCACATTGATGCATTTATCAAGAAAACATCCCTAAATCATCCCTACTGCCTCTGATCTGGCGGACTCACTAAACACACGTTTCGTTTATAAATTTTGTCTGGGCGTTAGATAGCCCCAGGCTATCCGTAAATTTAAACAAAAATAAGAAAATAGTGCCGTCTGGTTTGCTTAATATAAACAATTCGAAACGTATACTTTAGATACTTAAGTATATTTAAAACCAAATACTTTTTTACTGGGTAACTGAGTCATTTTCTATTAAACGGTATCTTTACATTTACTACAGTATGACGATACGGTAGTTTTTCCACCACCGATTTCCGTCTATCGCATGTAGCTCCAAATCTTTACCTTGACACACATTCCGGGTTGTAACTTCGAGTCCTGCCATAAGATGGCACTCTTTCACCATCATTTGAGTAGTTACACGTTATCTTCTACACCTATCAACAATGACTATTTTATGGGAAATTAGCAGTGGTTTATGGGTTGTTGGATCCGAAGTATTTATCCTCACAGTATGATTAAAATAATGATCAGTGCAGTTATTGCTTAGCTATGTGAAAATGAGAATAAGGGACATAATGAAGAAACAAAATATCCTCAGCATCTATGGAAGCTTTCTTTCTTCACCATTTCTCCTACAATCGTTTTATGTCAGCATATTGTGCCATCACTTAGATAACAGAATCATTAGTCATCAAGTCCATCAGCATTATCAGATGAAGCCATAAAATCAATTGAGTAAACACATCACAAGTCAAGGAGCAACTATCTTTATTCAGCAGCATCCCTCAATACATACTCTCTCCTCATGATGATGATTTAGTGTGTGACTATTTCCACAATGGCATTTCTTGATCTGCCATACACAATTGGAAGGGCGTCTGTTTAACTTTCCATAGAGTGAAACAGCCATCTTCTGACTTGTAAAACCACAAAGGCCCAGTGCAGTCAAAAATGTGATTTCCTTGTGCTTTATATACACATTTCCACACTAGGAGGTTGGAATAATAAATTAGAGCGCCCTTTTTAGTGTAAGAGCCGTTTGAAAAGGCCACCTGAAATTTCAGCCTGTTTTGATGGGTTGGAGTTCGACCTGCCTGGTGATTTGACATGGAGATACAAACATCGGCATTGGACATAAAAAAAAAAAAATGTAAGTGCAAACAGGTTAAAAATATTAACTGAAAAAGGTGGGGATTCACAAAATAAGCCTTGGTGCATTTGATTGAAAATGTTTCAATTAACAAAACTTGGTTACTGTGCTAACCTTGAGATTTGAAACGGGGGAGTAGAGCTAGAGGAGTAAGGAATTGGAGTCGTGATCTTGGACATCAAGATCAGCATTTTGTAATGCATATATGGCACACACTTTTTGGTCCATGTACAGATGTTTTGTGAATACTTAAATAGTGGTGTGAATACAATTATGTACATTGATGTTTTGCTGTGTCGCCCAACCCTGCCCCCCTCTCCCATGGTGTTGACTGCTGAAGGTACTTTCATAAATCATGGCAATACTGTACAAGTGGTGAGGTTTTACAGGAAGTAGTCTGGGGTGCGACGGGTGACATGGGGTTCCCCTCTACGAGGTGCAGGGTCAAACTGCAGGCTGGAAAACAAAAACACACCTTGTTTTTAATCTAAAATCCTGTTGAGAGTTGATGATCACCATTACATTTAGGTAATTTAACAGACGCTCTTCTACTTCCTCCTCCAGAACTACAGGACCTTGCTGGTAGAGCAACAAACTGAGGACAGTTGGCCATTCATGGAACGGTAAACAATATGCTTACAAGGAGTATTTCAGGGTGTCGTCAAGTTCCATGATAGATGCCTGGTTACCACAACGGTAACAGTAATTTGGTGCACTGAATATCGTTACCACGTTTCGCTCGTGGCACCAGTTGTAACCCTATAGAAAAAACACAGGAGAAGAGTGTAGTAGTAGTGAACGCAGAAATCGGAGACAGTCCTACAGACATAACATTTTATAGTACATGTGCATCAACTTGAATGAGGGGGCTAACTTGAAATGCATTTAGATAAACGTTCATACATTTCACATTATGATCACCTTTGAGATCAACCATGGAGAATCAGCGACAGACAGCTTACCTCCATAACCAGCTGGTGAGCTCTGGAGACCAGGGTAAGGCGGTTGGCATGGTTAAATGTCTCGGATATATCCTGGCCAAAGGTGTAGCCGGCCCCCCTGGGGGAGATGCCCCAGCCCCCACGGTCATCTGGGTCTGACCACAGCAGGTCACACATGGGGCCCTGTGGAAGAGAGAAGTGTGTATGGATAAAGATCTATATGGTGAATAGGGTCACAGAGCGGGGGAGGCGATAAGATAAGAGTAGGATCGAAAGTTGATGTGGTCAGTTTTGTGTTTTCGACCAAATGGTTGAGGTTAGGATTAGGAGCAGACAAACCTATCCTAGACCTGTACCTAAAGTTACTTCTAACTAGCAGCAATGAGACAGAAGCGCATGCTCAGAAGCAGGGTTGTTGAGCGATGTACCTCGTGTGGCACTTCCTGCAAACGGTCCAGCGCTCGGATGTGATCCAACGTGTCTATGGACGGAGACAGGCCTCCGTGAAGACAGAATATCTTAGAAAGGAAAGAAAACAGAACATTTTACATGATAATTTAAATATTGGTTCTGACTCTGAGTAACAGTTTGACTGAGACATAAGATATATACCATTGAGTGAATTTGTGTTTACAGCATACAACAGTTAAAGCAATGCAGATTCAACCTCATATGGATTAAATGTGTGAAACCTCAAAATGACAAGGTTCCAGTTTAACAACGTTTACTCAACCGTATTAGCACAATAATAGGTTGCCATTCCTCTCAGGCCAGGTTCATCAACAACGAGACTCCTGCACAGGCACACTAATAACAGAGTGATAGCCCCGTAATAACAAAAATATATGGATACTTAAAACATTAACTTAACACCTCTTACCTGAGTATCTACCAAGGCCGTGAGAGGAAGGTAATCGAAGAGGTCTGTGAAGTATTTCCATACGTTTGCATTGCCGTATTTCCTTAAGCACTCGTCGTAGAAGCCGTACACTTGTGTGATTTGTCTGCTTTCGTGGTTCCCCCGAAGGATTGTGATGCGTTCACGGTACCTAACCTGCGATCAATGTTAAAAACACAGGGGATTACTAAACGGCACTGTTGAAAGAATAGCCTACCAGGGCATTCTTAATGTCTTAGCATTATATTACTTTGGCATCACAAAGCCCTGTGTAAAATCATCATTGAGCACTCTCGTAGAGCAAGTTCAAATATGAAAGGTCATTCAAAAGTCCAAGTGTACAATAACAATACTTGCCTTAAGTGCTACAAGTAGTGTGACAGTTTCTACAGAGTAGTAGCCTCGGTCAACGTAGTCTCCCATGAACAGGTAGTTTGTGTCTGGAGACTTCCCTCCGATTCTGAAGAGCTCCATGAGGTCGTGGAACTGGCCGTGCACGTCTCCACACACTGTAACAGGACATCGGACCTCCTGCACGTTGGATTCCTTGGTCAAAATCTCCTTCGCCTGGACAAAACACAAACATAAGGCTATGCTGTAGGCTACATTGCAAAACGTTTGAGAGCCTCCCCACCTGTAACCTCCCCAAGAAAATAAATAGACTAATGACATTTGGCAAGCTAGTTGAATGGCAATGCAGTTCCTAGAAACCAGTGGACTGTGTAGGCCTGCTGTAAAAAGGACAACAAGGCCTGCTGTAAGAAGAACAATAAGGCCTGCTGTAAGAAGAACAATAAGGCCTGCTGGGGCAAAGCAGATTATATTATAGCGGAAAACAGTCCACTACTGTTATATAATGCAGGTGATTGCATGCAGAGCTATATTTGTTGCCAATGCAACGTCACTGCTTGACATGTATGATGAAATCCTGGTTGAGAATGAAACGACTGAACAACGAAACAGCACAGCAAGTAAGTGAAAGAAATAGGTTTTGATTATGTTTTAGTGGTAATGGGGACATACGTAAATGACAACAAAATAACTTTCTGGTCAGGGTGTGTTTCAACATATTTAACTGTACTAGAATGCTTAAATATCACAACAAAAAAAAATCTGTTTTCTTGGCTAGGAAAATATTGGATATCTGTATCAGCCAAAAATGTAATATCGGTGCATCCCTACTTACAATGGATAGCCCCAAGTGGTTATATTTTTTTCTTGTGCTTTATGCTATTTGCCTCATGACTCCTATATGCTTTGTGGACTATGAACTTGCTTGTTTACCCAACTGTGGGACAGTCCGTTTGTTCCCACACTCAGGACTCTATTGGTTACACAGACTCTTGGCCTCCCATCCTATTCTAACCACCACTCGCTGGCTTTGTATTCATGTTACCTGATGAAATTGCTGAACAATATGATCTTGTTGCCATCTAATGTGCATTCAAAACGTCATAAATCAACACTGCAGAGCTCTCCCTGTCCTCTGCTGTGCCCTGATTGTATTACTGCTGATGATATCTGGAAATGTGCACGTACACCCTGGCCCATTTCCTGTTGCTAGCCCCAATTCGGACTTGTGCTCTGATATCTGCTTCACTGATTTCTGCTCTCGTAAAAGCCTGGGTTTTCTGCATGTTAACACTAGAAGATTATTACCTAAAATGTATTAATTGAAAGTGGGGGGGTTCACAGCTCCAATCCAGATGTGTTGGTCATTACTGAGACATGGTTAAGAAAGAGCGTTTTGAACACTGATGTTAACCTTTCTGGTTATAACCTTTTTCGGCAAGACAGATCTTCCAAAGGTGGAGTGGCAAGCTTCTACAAGGATCACCTTCAGTGCTCGGTTGTCTCCACCAAGTCTGTCCCCAAACAATTTGATTTGCTGGTTTTAAGCATTAAACTTTCAAATAGCTCTTTGTTGACTGTTGCTGGGTGTTATCGTCCATCATCAGCACCGGCCTGTACCCTAAATGCCCTAAGATCTCTCCCGGCCTTTACAAACACGCCCCCATAAAGAAAATAAGATTTAAAAAACAGCCCCTGGTTTGACCGTGATCTGGCAGAGTTACTCCACCTGAAGAATTCCATTTGGCGAAAGGCTCGGCACACGCATACTCAGGTTGACTGGCTCTCGTTCAGGCAAATTAGAAATAAAGTACACTCAGGATATCCGGAAGGCCAAAGTTAGCTACTTTAAGGAGCAGTTCTCTCTGTGGGTCTAACCCCAAGAAATTCTGGAAAACAGTTAAAGACCTAGAGAATAAACCCTCCTCCTCACAGCTTACCCATGTCCCATAAATGTTGATGTGGTTGTTACTGACAAGGAGCACATGGCTGAGCTCTTTAAAATCACCACTTCATTAAGTCAGGATTCCTATTTGCCTCAGCCATGCCGCATTGCCCGTCCAACATTTCCTCGTCTCCCACCCCTTCTAATGCAACTAGCTCCGATGCTCCTCCCTCTTTTTCCCCTGCCCCGCTACAAAGTTTCTCCCTGCAGGCGGTCAGAGTCCGAGGTGCTAAAAGAGCTCCTTAAACTTAACCTCTCAGGGATCACTGGGGCGCTAGCGCCCCACTCCCGACACTACCAGGTGAAATGTGAGGCGCCAAATTCAAAATCCAAAAGTTGAATTATTAAACATCCACCAATATACAAGTGTTCCATACTCATCAAAAGCTCTGTTTCTTGGCAATATCACAGCGTTGTCAGATTTCAAAAAGGCTTTACGGCGAAAGCACAACATTTGATTGTTTGAGGGTAGCACCTCACATACTTTTCTCATAGCCATGGATTCATTAGCCAGCGTGGCACACACAACACATTTCACAGCAAAAACAAATCAATTACCTGTTGAAGAACTTCTGCTGAGGTCTTCCTAAGTGTCCAACGAAGACAATCCATGGTTCTTNAGCATCTGAACAGAATCAAAACACTGTCTCGAGACTGTTGACATCTAAAGGAAGCGATAGGTACTGCATTCATATGCCCTTATATGGGCATTTTCATGAGGGAGGGGTTCCAAATGAGGCACTCTGAAAACCACTTTCTCCAGGACAGAAATTCCTCTGGGTTTTGCCTGCCATATCCGTTCTGTTTTACTCACAGACAAATGGTTAACAGTTTTACAAAATTCAGAGTGTTTCCTATCCAATGGTACCAAATATGTGCATATCCTATTTTCTGGGCCTGAATGGGAGGCATTTTACTTTGGGCACGCCAGGCTCTCCAAAACGGTCAAGTTGTGCAGTAATCCCTGAGAGGTTAACCCCAAAAAAACATCTGGGTCAGATGGTTTAGACCCTTCTTTAAGATTTCTGCCCCATCATCGGCAAGCCTGTCTCTCCTCTCTGGGGGGGTTCCCATTGCTTGGAAGGCAGCAATGGGGGTCCTTTATTTCAAAAGGAGGAGATCAAGCTGATCCTAACTGTTCTTGGCCAATTTTCCCTGTTCATCAAAAGTGTTGGAAAAACTTGTCAATCAACTGGACTGGCTTTCTTGATGTCTATAGTATTCTCTGTGGTATGCAATCTGGGTTCCGCTCAGGTTATGGATGTGTCACAGCAACCTGAAAAGGTACTAAATGTCAGCATTGCTCTTGATTATAAGCAATGTTGTGCTGCTATTTTTTTTTACTTGGCCAAAGCTTTTAATACGGTAGACCATTCCATTCTTGTGGGCCGGCTAAGGAGTATTGGTGTCTCTGAGGAGTCTTTGGCCTGGTTTGCTAACTACCGCTCTCAAAGAGTGCAGTGTATAAAGTCAGAACACCTGCTGTATCAGCCACTGCCTGTCACCAAGGGAGTACCCCAAGGCTCGATTTTAGGCCCCACGCTCTTAATTTACATCAACAACATAGCTCAGGCAGTAGGAAGCTCTCTCATCCATTTATATGCAGATGACACAGTCTTATACTCAGCTGGCCCCTCAGATTTTGTGTTAAATGCTCTCTACAACAAAGCTTTCTCAGTGTCCAACAAGCTTTCTCTGCCCTTAACCTTGTTCTGAACACCTACAAAACTAAGGTCATGTGGTTTAGTGAAAGAATGCCCCTCTCCCCACCGGTGTGATTACTACCTCGAAGGGTTTAGAGCTTGAGATAGTCACCTCATACAAGTACTTGGGAGTATGGCTAGACTGTACACCGTCCTCTCTGCCCATTTTAAAGCTGCAGGCTAAGGTTAAATCTAGACTTGGTTTCCGTTATTGTAGTTGCTCCAAACTAACCCTGATTCAGATGACCATCCTACCCATGCTAGATTACGGAGATGTAATTTATGGATCGGCAGGTAAGGATGCTCTCGAGCGGCTAGATGTTCTTTACCATTCAGCCATCAGATTTGCCACCAATACTCCTTATAGGACACATCACTGCACTCCATACTCCTCTGTAAACTGGTCATCACTGTATACCCGTCACAAGACCCAGTGGTTGATGCTTATTAATAAAAACCCTTTTAGGACTCACTCCCTCCTATCTGAGATACCTACTGCAGCCCTCATCCTCCACATACAATACCCGTTCTGCCAGTCACATGCTGTTGAAGGTCCCCAAAGCACACACATCACTGGGTCGCTCCTCTTGTCAGTTCGCTGCAGCTAGCGATGAACGAGCTGCAAAAAAACACTAAAACGGGACAGTTTTATCTCAATCTCTTCATTCAAAGACTCAGTCATGGACACTGACAGTTGTGGTCTTTGCATGATATGTTGTCTCTACCTTCTTGCCCTTTGTGCTGTTGTCTGTTGCCAATAATGTTTGTACCATGTTTTGTGCTGCTGCCATGTTGTGTTGCTGCCATGTTGTGTTGCTGCCATGTTGTGTTTCCATCTTAGGTCTCTCTTTATGTAGTGTTGTGATGTCTCCCTTGTAGTGATTTTTTTTATTTATTTTAAATCCCAGCCCTGCCCCCGCAGGAGGCTTTTTGCCTTTGGCAGGCCATCATTGTAAATAAGAATTTGTTCTTAACTAACTTACCTAGATAAATAAAGGTTAAATAAATAGACATACCAGACCAGAGAATAGTGCAATAGATAGTTAAGTGTAATAATAAAAATCGATTAGACAATAATAAGAAACCTTCAGCCTAGAATGATTTCACAGAATAAACAGTGTTTAGTTCTCATCAGTAAATCACTCTGTAATTTGTATCCCAAGACAGAGGCCATTCCACCAGTGTTATATTGAGTCACAGACAAGCAAGATGTCATTCCACCAGTGTTATATTGAGTCACAGAGCCCAGCAACAATGTGGTAGTGATGCAACTCAGAATCAATAACATCCAAGGCTATTTTTACTCTGGCTGCGCATTCTGCTGAACACATTAACAAAATTCAAAGGGAATGGCTGCATTAGCCATCGCTGAGCAAATGTGTGCTCTAAAACCACACCACTACTATGCTTACCGTTTAAGAGCTGGTCAATCATGTGTTCAGGGGTTTGTGATACCACTGAGTACAACAACAAAATGGAAACCATTTGAGTAGGTGTCAAAACCACTCTACTCGCTTGAGACTGAACTCCACAGGCTAATAGAATGTGATCGCTGACACCTTGTTGCCTTGTGGTGAATATTTGGCAATGAAAAATTCTAGCCGAGGACCATTTTCATCCATACCGTAATCCTGGCCTCTAACCTATAAATCATCTCAGGACATGAATCACCTGTTTGTAAACAAGTCAAACGAGTATGAGTAGATGCACTGGGTTATTAAAAAAACAAGTATTTAAGCCCATACATAAGTGTAACAGCCAAGTGAAAAGGGTATCAATGAAGATTGAGGTTAAATCCCTGCTCAGATCCTAGGTGGTGTACTGATGACTTGATAAAGTGAAACTTCTGTCAGACCTAGTTCTTGTCCTGTCCCACAGTTCAGTTAACTCAGGGTGGGAATCCAGGATATGTGTACGTTTGTGTTTTACAACTGTACTCAAGTGTGTATGGTTTGACTATATCAAACAAATAAATGAAAATACTTGACATTTCTTCAACAAACGCAATGATTTTGCCACAGGACACTCAGTCATACCATCAGCACATACAGTATGACGCTAAAATCATCCCCCAGGCCTCCCATAACTAAAATGAGACAGACAGTATGAATGAGTTGGTAGTAAACCAGGTAACATTATGTGGCTTGCATTCTTTAGCTGGCCTTCAAGAAAGTTGGGCCACCACTACTGACATGTTTTGCCATTTAAAAGATGTTCCAGACAAAAACATGTTTATATGAATGAATGCAACGGTTTGGCTTCTCCAAAATAAACCATACTGCTGCAGTGAAATGCTAAACCAGTCTTCCAGCTGAGGAGAATGAGAAGTTGTGCAATGTAATGTGTTACTGACATCGGCGCCATTTTAAGAATGTCTGGGAGGAATGGAAGGGTCAAGCAGCCACATTCGAATAGTTCTATAATTTATAAGGCATACATGTTACTATTTCTGAAAGCCTGACGAACATTTTAGATAGACCTACACGAGAAAGTAGGCTATATAAATAACCGCTCTTGAAACTAGACAGGATTTTGTAAGCTATTTGGCAAGTGCTGATAGCGACAAACTGCGCTATATGTATAGTAACATCCCCCTGAATGTTACACTGAAACATTTTACAATGGAACTATTTCCGTATACCTTACCTTTTCGCAAAGCGTTTTGACTTGGCTCTCTGACAGCTGTTTGCAGTCGTTGATTTGTTCGATCCATAAGTCGAGCTCCTTTGTAAAACACTTCTCGTCCATTTCTGATTGTTATTTCGGTTAATTCAGTGGCACATAAATTGTTATTTCCCTAAATACTCGTAACCCTCCCCCAAAATGACCAACCAAGTTGCATGCGGTTCTAATTGACACATAAATTGCTGAAAGTATATGAACGGGAGCGACTAGGATATGTGGAGACGTCAGTGGCTATTGTCCCACCCTAGGCGGTGATCTACTCAACACAACTAGGACTGGGAGCGCCAGGCAAATGCCGCATTATTATTGGTCTCCCAGTATAAATCTTTGCATTCTTATTGGCTTAGACTGTAAAAGTTAGATACATTGGGAACTCCATTGCCCCGCAATGGAGTTCACACTTCCATTGGTCCTTAAGAAAAATCTCCCTCTACCCGGGAAACCGGGCCATTCAAACGAACTGGTCCAGTGGTTGGTACATTGTAGCTCTTTGTTAATGATCGTGACTAATGATAAATTGTTTTCACTATGAAAATAGCCTATTCATGGTTAGAGACAGATCGACATTTACTGGGGTGGAGGGTGTTCAAAAATAGGGGAGGGTTGTCAATGTTTGTTTGTTTTGCTTTGGGGAGGGTTGTGTGGTTATTTAGAGGGGCACATTGGAGCGTAGTGCGTTTTTTCCCTGGTTTACATTTTAAACAATGGCTTGACTTACTTTTGATATTACAACAGAAAAGTTTAGAAATTATATGGTGTGGCTATTATTAAGCTTTAGCTACTGCAGGCATATGATATGAAGGCAGTGCGACCTGGCACTCCAGCTGACTTTGACAGTTGAACTTGAGGTGAGGAAGACTGTTTCAGCCAACCAGAGTTACTCCTATAATCTAACAATATAACGCTTATCTTTATACAAAATATTCTGATCGAAATGTACAAATTACCCTCCTTCTAAACGTCTACATCTGTATAGCAGACGCGCGCAGTAGCCATCTGACATAGAGAAATGCATGTCGGTGTCATAGCATGCTTGCCGGCATACAGTGCCTTCAGAAAGTATTCAGACCCCTGGACTTTTTCACAATATTGTTACGTAACAGCCTTACTCTAAACTGATTGATAAACATATTTCCTCAGCATTCTACACAAAGTACCCCATAACGACAAAGCGAAAAAATGTTTAGACATTTTCCCAAATGTATAAAAAAAAAAAATAGGACATAAATGTATTATATACATAAGTGTTCAGACCCTTTGCTATGAGACTTGAAATTGAGCTCAGGTGCATCCTGTTTCCATTGATCATCCTTGAGATGTTTTTACCACTTGGCTGGAGTATTAAATTTATGGTAGAGTGGCCAGACGGATGCCACTCCTCAGTAAAAAGCACATGACAGCCTGCTTGGAGTTCGCCAAAAGGCACGTAAAGACTCTCAGACCATGAGAAATGAGATACTCTGGTATGATGAAACCAAGATTGAACTCTTTGGCCTGAATGCCAAGCGTCACATCTGGAGGAAACCTGGCACCATCTCTATGGTAAAGCATGGTTGTGGCAGCATCATGCTGTGGGGATGTTTTTCAGTGGCAGGAACAGGGAAACTAGTCAGGATCGAGGCAAAGTACAGATAGATTCTTGATGAAAACCTGCTCCAGAGCACTCAGGACCTCAGACTGGGGTGAAGGTTCACCTTCCAACAGGGCAACAACCCTAAGCACACAGCCAAGACAATGCAGGATTGGCTTCGGGACAAGTCAATGTCCTTGAGTGACCCAGCCAGAGCTTGGACTTGAACCCGATCGAACATCTCTGGAAAGACCTGAAAATAGCTGTGCAGCGACGCTCCCCATCCAACCTGACAGTATGAGAGGATCTGCAGAGAAGAACGGGAGAAACTCCCCAAAGACAGGTGTGCCAAATTTGTAGCGTTAAACTCAAGAAGACATGAGGCTGTAATCACTGCCAAAGGTGCTTCAACAAAGTACTGAGTAAAGGATCTGAATAGTTGTGTAAATGTGATTTTTTTTTATACATTTGCAAAAAATGCCTAAAACCTGTTTTTGCTTTGTCATTATGGGGTATTGTGTGTAGATTGATTTAGGGGGAAAAAAACTATTTAATCAATTTTAGAATGAGACTAACATAACAATGTGGAAAATGAATACTTTCCCGAATTAACTGTATATGTATTTATGTTAAAAAAAAAAAAATGGGGACCACAATAGAAATAAGTCCGACTTGATTGTGCAATTCAGGTCACTTAAAAAAAAAAAAAAGTGTGTATGTTTAACTGACAAATAAAAATCAATCCTAACTGTGCAACGGCCAATTGATGAATAGAAAAGACATCTATTACAAAACAAAGTTTAATGACATCCGGAAATTGCCAAGCCTTCGATATTGGTTAAGCCTACAAGGTAGGGAGGAATGTATTTTCTATTTGTCGAGATTGACACTATTTATTGTGGTGTTGAAAACACAAACCATGATATTGAAGTGCCCAAAGTCTGTATACTCAGTTTATTGGTTGTGTGGTGCATTGGCATATCAAATATGGAATCAAAATTTTCAAAATCTGATCATTGTCTGCAGCCAGCTCTAATCGTAGTGTAATGAAACAGGAAGGAGAGTGAGCCTGTCTGGTGGTCAGCGAACCCTCAACCTTCTGTCCCGTCGCTCTGCATGGCATAGACTGTCACAAAACACAGGGTCACTACAGTTAGTTATTTTGGTCCTAAACATTGAGTTAATTCTGAGGTGGGAGGGTATACAATTTATTTTACAGTACATGGGGACGATCATGTGAATATTTTTACCTTTGGAGAAAAGAGTGCATTTTTTTTTTTAAAGAAACCTTCAGTAGAAATAAAAATTATGAAACGCCTATCGTGTACCCGTTTGTCCTCTGTAGTTGCGTGACTTTGTTAGCAGAAAACCATACTTTTCAATAAACGATCAAATACAACCACTGTGAGGACAGACGCTGGGAGACGAGAAGCAAGTACAGGGAGTGAATATTTAATAAATAACGGACATGAAACAAACCAAGGACAGCGTCTGGACAAGGGGAACAAAACGACATTAATGCAGACACTGGGAAGAAACAGATAGGGGAGGCAATCAATAAGGTAATAGAGTCCAGGTAAGTCCCATGAAGCGCTGATGTGTGTAACGATGGTGGCAGGTGTGCGTAATGATGGGCCGCCTGGCGCCCTCAAGCGCCAGAGAGGGGGAGCGTGAGCAGGCGTGACACACTGCCTGTATTCCAAACACCCTATCTCCTCAGCCCTCTAAGTAGACACTTCTGATGACGTCTGACGAGTGTACACTTGCATTTATTCCGCGATGATTGTGTTTACAGCCACCGGTAGCTTGTGGGTGCTACAGTCAATTATGATTGCATGTCTACTTATATTAACTATATAATTATTAATATACGCCTACTGTATGATAGCTAGCAAATTAATTAGCTAACTAACATTACCCTGCCTAGCTACTTCTGAAGAAGGAAAATGTTTTATTTCTACAATTTCCAAAAGCTAACCAAACAAAAACATCATTACTTTTACAAGATGTGTTTGTGCATTAGTAGCACAATTTCTAACTTATTTACATTCTTTTTACTTATACTTGTATGTTGACTCCATACTGACGTTGAGGTTAAGTTTTGGCGGACTTTAATTAGCGGACGTACAACACCAATTAAATTATGGGACGTTTCAGGACCCGAAGTGAACATAATTGTACACTCGCAAACTTCCCTTGCTTGGCTAATCATTTGGACCGATGACAAATATGGCCGCGGGGATTCCCCCAAGGGCATAAGGCAAGGGTAAGTGGACGAGGGTGTGTCTTTTATGAGTTTGAAACGCAGCCACTTACTTTTGCTGTTGCTCTAAGATAGCAACTCAGCGCAAATGCGGATGTGCCAATTGAATCTCTGTGGGGGCATCTTTAATTTCGATTTCTTTCTTTTTGAATGGTTGGTGGCACAGTGAGGGATCTGGTGGATAAAATACTGAAAAGTGGAACAAAAAAATACATTCTTAACTGTTGAAGTTAAAGATTCTGTTATCACAAAAACCAAGTTTGTCTAAAACATTTATTATCTTCAGTCAAATGTTGTTTAGGGACATAAACCATCCACTGCCAGGACTCAGTTAAGAATTCAGATCAACTCTCAATGGTAGTACTGCTCCCTCCAAAACCTGAAGAAAAAAAAAATTACAATTAAGAAATAATTGTCCCGAATTACCTTGACATAGTCCTTAACCTCCTAGAGAGTTAATAATAGCAACAGTCTATATAATACTTGTCTGTCCCTATGCAACGCTTGACACATCTTTGTCAGAATCTTACCTACTTATTTCCATGGTCAGGGAAATCTGATGATGTCAATGATGGTATTCTGGAGTCTTCTCTTCCTCTGCTCTTCGGCTCCTTCCTCGAGGGCTTTGCTGAATAAAACAATAATCATGTTTCTTCTGAACACACATTAATCTACACATTTACATAGGAGTGTAAAACATTCTGTATCAAACAGCATGTTGTCATCACGGAGGAGTTCACTCAACAAATTCTAACATGGTCTGCTTTAGAATATATTCTTCAGTAAGCAGAACGGATTGTTTAGGCAGATGTGGCCATTAGCTAAGAATTACATCTAGAATAAACAGAATGTTGAATGTTATCACAGCTCTCCATCCCTCCCTACAGGCCACTTCTCTCTTTTGCTCTGCCCCTGTGTATGTGAGTGTGCCAGCACTGTCTGTTTTGCCCAGATGGACCACTATCCATGACAAAAACATAACTCTTGCCCTCAATCACCACGCCATGTCCCTCAAGTTCCCTCCTCACTGAGGCCTACACACACACACCACATCAAAGTTTGAATTAGTAGTTCAATTCAAAGAAAGAGCTCAGGAATATATGTCTCACATGCAATGTTGGTTATTATCATAAATTAATTCTGCTGATAGCAGAATAAAGGGCAAACACCAGAATAAAGGGCTGAGGACAAGTGGGAGGGTCCTACTGATTAGTCTTCTGATTCAGTTATTTTTTACTATATCAATACAAAGGACAAACTACACTGAACTAAAATATAAACATAACATGCAACAATTTCAAAGATTTTACTGAGTTAGTTCATAGAAGGAAATCAGTTAATTTAAATAAATTCATTAGGCCCTAATCTATGGATTTCACATGACTGGGCAGGGGCGCAGCCATGGGTGGGCCTGGGAGGGCATAGGCCCACCTAATTGGGAGCCAGGCCTAGCCAATCAGCATGAGTTTTTCCCCACAAAAGGGCTTTATTACAGACAGAAATACTCCTGAGCACCCCGCCACCCTTCCCCTCCTCAGACGATCCTGCAAGTGAAGAATCCGAATGTGTAGGTCCTGGGCTGGCGTGGTTACACGTTGTCTGCGGTTGTGAGGCAGGTTGGATGTATTGCCAATTTCTCTAAATTGACATTGGAGGCAGCTTATGGTAGATAAATTAATTCTCTGGCAACCGTTCTGGTGGACATTCCTGCAGTCAGCATGCCAATTGCACGGTCCCTCAAAACTTGAGAACTCTGTAGCATTGTGTTGTATTGTCCCCAGCACAAGGTCCACCTGTGTAATGATCATGCTGTTTATTCAGCTTCTTGATATGCCACACCTGTCAGGTTTATGGATTATCTTGGAAAATGATAACTCACTAACAGGGATGTAACCAAATTTGTGCACAAGATTTGAAAGGCTTTTTGTGCTTATGGAACATTTCTGGGATCTTTTATTTCAGCTCATGAAAAATGGGACCAACACTTGTTGCGTTTATATTTTTGTTCATTATATTTCTGTCCTATCTTTAGGTTTCCTGCAATCTCACAGTAGATTTCTGTAAAAATGATACAGAGTTTATGTTTATGAAATAAAATCTTCCTGATTAAGGAGCCCCGCTTTGTGTTTTCCTCAAGATGGGCATCGTTCAATATTAGCAAGCAGAGATATAGCCACATCATGTGACAGAGTGAGATTCAGTATACCTGTGTCCGAAATGCCACTATATAGTGCACTACTTTTGACCGGAGCCCTACGCATTACTTTTGACCTATGGGCCCAGGTAAAAATTTGTGCATTACAGACTAGGTTAGCACTTGGGAAACAGCCTATAATGACAGAGGCCTGGCCAGCGTCTTATTTGTCTGTGGAGGGTTTTAGGCTGTGTCACAGAATTTTTGACCTTCTCTGCAGCAGAACCTCAGGAGACATTGGCACATAACACAATACAGAGGAGCGGTGGGGTGGGCCTAATCCTAGAGCAACATTTCTCCAGCCCTAATCCTAGAGTAACATTTCTCTGTGTCTTCAAGTCTAGTATCAGATTGAATTTGGGGAATTGACCTACCGTGGGAGTTGATTTACCGTGGGAGTAAGGTAAAGTTGCCCCTAGACACTTATCTAAGGTCAATTTTGTGTTTTCCTAATACCTCTATCAGTTATGGTTAAGATTTGGTGAGAGCAAGATGATCCTAGATCTGAGAAATTATTAAGTACAACAAGTAAAATAGAACAGAGGTACTGAGACCATAACATGACACTAGGCTACCCTGGGGCGGCAGGGTAGCCTAGTGGTTAGAGCGTTGGACTAGTGACCGAAAGGTTCAATTCCCCGAGCTGACAAGGTACAAATCTGTCGTTCTGCCCCAGGCAGCAGTTAACCCACTGTTCCTAGGCCATCATTAAAAATAAGAGAATTTGTTCTTAACTGACTTGCCTATTAAAATAAGAAAACGTTGTTTACCATCTGTAAACTTTAGCTCCATCTGGTGGCCGAACACAGGAAGTCCAGGGAAGCGCACATCTCTCACTGACTTCACCTTCTTTTTAGCCAGACTGGACATCTCAACCTGGAGGTTATTATGGCTGTCACTCTGCAATACAACCAAACACAACACAATCATACAAATATACACAAACACAATACCTTCATGTATACTTCACTTGTTAATGAGAACATTAATTAAATATCATATATGTTAAATATAATCACATACTTTACATTAGGCTATTTTTCCATAACTGTACTACGATGTCTATCATACACTTGTCAGGTCAAAACAACAATATTTATGTACAGGTCATAAGGTATTTTGAACAATAGAAGAAAGACAGTTGTTTGCTACTATATTGTAAAAGCTAGCATTTTCATTGCGCCCAATTATTTTATATGGTAGTCACGGCTGCATTCCACGTGGATTAACAGTCTTCCATGAGGTTTAACTTGATGACAGAAAGGGTGTAAACACATAAGACAATACGTTCTGTTCTGAACATACCGGGCGAGATGTTAGGAAAACCACAACATTACTGTGGGGTGAGTCAGAGAGGCATTTCTTTGGGAGTGGAAACAATGACAAAGAGCTTGGCAGCCCCAATGACTGTTGCATGTACAGACACCAACGCACCCACCTGCTGTTACAGACATACTGTAGGCTTGGGCCAGATGTCAAGCATGTTATATAATAGAAGGTTCAGTATTTTTTATTTATTGACTTGCTTGTTTTCATGTGTCCATTCCCCTTTACATGCATTGCTCACACCTTTCCTTACTTACCTGAGACGGGGCATCAGTCAGCTGACTACTCCCCATGGCCAGGTCAGTAGGGCTCGGCAGTCTCTTTACCTTATCAGTGCTACAAACACAGACAAGCATGAGCATCTGACTTGGTATAGCCTACCAAAGCATGCTTTTCAAGAACTGCCAGGATTAAATGACAGAACGTCCAGAATATATAAATACGTTTAAGAACATACACTTTGGAAGTACTGGATCTAGTGAGTCTCATATAGCTACTCTGAAATTACTGGGTGGTATTCTGAACAACACTATACCAGATAAAGCGTCCTATATCTCTGATCTGAGATCCACTGACCGGGACTTAGTGACTTCTATACAGCAGGGGAAGGGGACGGCAGCGAAAAGATTGATGCTGGCGTTGATGCGGGGCATGGTAAAGGCTACAGCTTTGTCCTGAGATTGAGGGGGGTCATGGATGGCGGTCGAGGTGAAGGTAAAGGTCTGTCTGTCTGTCAGAGATGAGACAGGGCTGCAGGTCATCCTGATCTCTGACCTCCTGCCTGCCCTAGAATGCTTCTGCTCAGACTCCTTCCCACGTCGGTCCTTCTCAGTGTCCTAAAACAAAAAGCAGTCCATGTGCAGTATGGCCGACTGGTATGGATCTTGTAAAACTATATTTCTACAGCACCGTATATAGGCTTTGACTTGTAGTTACTTTAACTCTACCTACATGTACATATTATCTCAATTACCTCGACTAACCTGTGCCCCCACACATTGACTCTGTACCGTTACCCCCTGTATATAGCCTCGCTACTGTTATTTTACTGCTGCTCTTTAATTATTTGTTACTTATATTTTTTTACTTCACACTTATTTTTCTTAAAACTGCATTGTTGGTTAAGGGCTTGTAAGTAAGCATTTCACTGTAAGATCTACACCTGTTGTATTCGGCACATGTGACAAATACAATTTCATTTGATTTACTTATTTAGTTGCTCTGCCCACTTACTACACACATAGATGGGTAAGAGCACACAGATGGGTAAGAGCATGTGTTAAACGAACAGACCTGTAAAATGTAGAGTACAGTGCTATCTTAGTGCTTTGGGCCCTGACTAAGGGTCCATGTAGTTTATACCTTCACTGGCTTTCTGTTACATGAGGTGGAGGACAAGACTCCTGTTCCTTGGTCCTCTGGTGGCTCCCATGAGCTACTATGAATCCAATGCATGCAGTTGACCTTGGCATCTTTCAGTATCAATGACTGTATCTCTGGTATGAATCTATAGCAGGAAATAGCAGTTATTCAGGTCAATGGCAGTTCATGACATTATTACAACTACTAAACAGTATCTCATAAACATTAGAACATTTCAAGGAAAGTTCAAGGCTAGCAACACAAGGCAAAACATGTGTGGCCAGTCTATGACAATGTAGTATCACATCCATCTCGTACATAAGCAGGTCAGAATGTAGGTCAAGAGTCTCACTTCACTCTCTTACAAGCTAATAAGAGTGGAGCTTCTCCAAGTACACTAGACATGCAAGGTTGACCGGACCCAACTCACCTTTCAGCGAACCCGTCTTTGGTGAAGTACCGATGAAAGAGCAACATGGAGCACGTAGCCCTGTGAGACGGATCGATCTGTAGGCATGACTAAAACAAAGACTTACTGTAAAAGTAAACAACCCATGTCACATTCTTAGGGCCAGGCTTTTACTGACCATGTGACCTGTCCTGGAAATCCTTCAAGACAAACTACTGTCACACTCCCTACACATTCTTCACTATCTCTGTAGACTTACATCCACTATTTCAGCCACTAAGAAGTGGAGTTTGTGGTACTTCCTCCTGGGGTCCCTGAGGAGCTGCACCTCAGGAAGGCTGGCCACAGCAAAGATGGGGTTCTGGAAGTACAGGTCCTGCTGATGGCGGGTCAAATTCCCTATCAAGACAAAACACACAACTGTGTGTCAATGTATCATTACATAACAGATAGATGGAGAGCCATCCTGAGGTCATCTCATTCTTCAAATCGTTGTACAGTACTTCAATTATCTATGTAACTGTCACGGTTCTCTGGTGGAGCGGACCAAGACGTAGTGAGGTTTCCAGTATACATACTTTATTTAAATGCAAACTGGGAAAAACAATAAAACAAACCGTCACGCAGGTGTGGCACACGCAGGTACACACACAACTACAAACAATAACCCACCAGGCAAGTGGGGCAGGGAATCAACTTAAATAGGATTCCCAATTAGAGACAACGGCTAACAGCTGCCTCTAATTGGGAACCCAAACCAACCAACATAGAAATGTAAACATAGAACATTAACACACCCCTGATCACGTCCTGACCAAAAACACCAATGTGCAGCCAAAAGGGCTATCTATGGCCAGGACGTGACAGTAACCCAATTATGACCATTACACATTCAGTAGTAAAACGACACTATAACGAGCTAATTAGCTGCACAATCACCTAGCTTCACTTCTGATTAGCATTGATAGACAGTACACGGCACTGGTTACATCCCATGCACTCAGCGTGGTGGCAGCCATCACATCACCATGAAGTGTAACGAATCATTATTGTGACACACAGAGTGTTGTAAATAGCTCTTTCATTCTGCTGGGAGGATGAGTTCTGTCCACAGACCGCTGGTGGAGGAGAGGAGGCAGTATGTTGGCCTCTCCAGGTCCCTTGCTACCCGTCACTGTGGCTAATGGCTTCAATCTTCACTGACATTCTGACATTAGCTCCCTCCAGAGAGCCTCTCTTATCGGAGACAGAGAGATACACACTGGGGCGGATTAGAGAGTCAAATAGCCTGAGTATCCCATTCCACCACAGAGAATTAATGAACCACAGATTGAACATGCTAAAAGACTCTCTAATACAGAAGGGATCACTTTAATCTCTTTCTCACAGTATTAGGCATTTGTATCTCCGGCAAGTCAGTTATCCTAATGAAAACACCCAAGGAAAAACCAAAAACAGCAATGTTATCTTGCTCCCCTCTATTTAGCTTGCGCTTATGTCCAGGGCCAAAATGCCAAAAGGATCATTGGGGTTTTCCTTGTACAGGCCTGGATAAAAGCTAAAATGCCACAGTTCATTTTCAGCATTGGTTTATTTATCACTGCTGGCCAAGGATTGAATAAAGTTTATTTATAGAGCGAAGCCAATTGTCCCTCTCTGCCCCCATCGTAATCCACAAATCGACATATGATGTAAATCTGTTAAGCATTACGAAAGAGCTGAATTCATTGGGGGGCTCTTAACCAGGAAACAATGATGATATTCCAAATAGCACCCTATTATCTATTTGATTTATATTTATTTAATACAATGACGGCCTACCCCGGCCAAACCCTAACGACGTTGGGCGCCGCCCTATGGGACTCCCATTCATGGCCAGTTGTGATACAGCCTGGAATCGAACCAGGGTCTGGGATGTAGTGCCTTAGACCGCTGCGCCATTTGGGAGCACTACTTTTGAGCAGAGCCCTTTAAGCCCTGGTCAAAAGTAGTGCACTATAAAGGGAATAGGCTGCAATTTGGGATACAGATTACACTGCCTTTTTGTCTCTTTGTGACCTACTTTTCAACAATGGTGAAATCCTAGCAGGCCTGTTGCCTTACTGATATCGGAAAAGCTTTAGGTTATCTGTGCTCCCTTCGGAGAATGAACAACAGTTTGATTAAGCCAGTGTAAATAGTTATTTGAATTACATCCACAATATTAGAGGCCTCAGATGTTATCAAGTCCATATTTCCACCATTGATGCCCACACACCCTTAGCCTCGTCCCAGATCTGTTTTAGTCATTGTTAAGCCAAACATGGCATGACAATGAGTGACTAGGAGTTGATAGCATAAACAGACTGTCACTCAGGCTAACACACCCATTGGGATGTACTTACCCACTTTGCTGACTATTTTGTGCACCTGGTCCAGGTCAGAAGTCCCCGTCAGAAAAGCATTGCTTGTAGCCATCTCTATAATCAAGCAGCCAATGGCCCACACATCTACAGGTCTAGTAAAGAAGATTCAAATAATCTATCATTCTAGAACGTCCTCCTAGCCAATCAGAAACGAGTATTCAACGATGCTGTGGTATAAACATGATATATCTGTACCAAAATGATGAGCAACCCTTAAAAGGTTTGACATTATAAATATGCGGTCGTATTCCATAATACATTCATGATTCAACATTGCCCTGAGATCTGTGGTTCTGCTTGATACCCACTTGCTGTAAGTGTTGTCTGCCACTAAAAGTTCTGGGGCTCTGTACCACCTCGTGGCCACATAGTCTGTGAGAGGCTCCCCAGTTGGTGCCAAGGCTCTGGCAAACCCAAAGTCACAGAGCTTCACCACCCCAGAGTTAGAGACAAGCACATTCTCAGGTTTGACGTCTCTGTGAATGATCTGTTGAGAAAAGATACATGTTTCAGGCCAGTGAAGAACTACTGTTTTACTGTCAACAAGTTTCTTTCTTTAAGATTGTTCAATGCCCTTCATAATAGTTCATTAAACTCTGAGTTTTAAACTTGTCAGTTGGCACATCATGTATTGTATATCTTCCTGTACACTCACTAGGCAGAATCTATGAAATTAGAATAATATATATATGCCATTTAGCAGGCACTTTCATCCAAAGCGACTTAGTCATGCATGCATAGATTTTACACACAGGTGGTCCCAGGAATCAAACCCACTATCCTAGTATTGCCAGCACTATGCTCTACCAACTGAGCTACAGTGGAATACTTGCATTGCTGGTGTGAAGGTAATCCATGGCTCGTAGAATTTGGAACATGTACTTTCTGAGGCGCTTGCTGTCCAAACCACGAGGATATCTCTCTAGGTCTTCCAGAACTGTGTGGTCAATGTACTCAAAGACAACATGCAAGCGCTTCTTGAACCGGAATACCTCCAGCATGTTCACAAGGTTTTCATGGCGAAATTGCTGTGTACAGACATATGTGAACAGAATTAACATTGTAGTAGTATGCTGTTATCAGGGATGTGACATTAGTTGGACTGTAGCCAATGAGTGAATTGTACCAAATATTTGAGACAGTCACTGCAACACTGCTGCTTTATGTGGAACTGATCAATAAGTTCCTCACCCTCAGAAGTTTGATTTCTCTCATGATAACCTTTTTCATGGTTTTGTCCTCTTCCTTGTCATTGAACCTCTTGATGGCCACAACATGTCCAATCTCCTTGTGTCGACACTTCATCACTGTACCATAGCTCCCCTCACCCACAACGCCAAGGTTCTCATACATATCCATCTTCCTTCAGTGGGCTGTGCTTGAGCACATATGGATAAATGTATTCATATTCATTTCAAAGTATAAACAGATATAAAGGCATACAAAATACATACAACATCTAGTTGTAATACTTTCAAATGTACAGTGTACAGCCTACAACGTGATTACACAACATAATGTGGTCAAAATACTTACTGCTGAGTAGATACAAAGACTACGTTCATGCATTTTTTTCTCCTGACTTTACTGCTCTCATAAATTACACAATTTCATGGTTGAAATAAACGATGCCTCAAACTGATAGACCACTTCATGTTTCTTCTCGGGATTATTCCACCCCAGAATAATTCTGTCACAAATAAAAAGGTGAGAAATTAGAATGTGGTCACCATAACAACAGGCAAAATTGATAACAATTGAGAGGCGTTCTAGAACATTCCACATGGATCCAGTGGACATTTCATATAGCTGAAAGACACTGGATAAATAGTAGTATTATTAACCAAGTGAATAATTAGGTTTGAGTTGACATGTAAACTAGTCTTTACACCAAGAAATGACCATAACCATGGACACGTGGTCAACTTGATATACAGTTTCTTTGCTACACATGACTTGAGGAAATGTAAATAATGCTTCAGAGACTACATCAGAATATATATTCTTTGCACAAGTATCCCTGTTGCAACTGGTCGAGTGCATGATGAAGTGATGAAGTTGGGATTAAACCATTATTCCTTGAGGAAAGGGTTAGCTTGTTAAATAAAAACAAACAACCGTTTATGATAGACGACACTTTGAATACTAATCAAGTATAGGTGTCGTGTAAATTGCATGTACTGTTCACATATTGGATGAGATGTGTTAATTTGATAACATTCACACTACGCATAGTGAAAGTGGACTATTCCAAACGAATGTTCTTGCTTGTTTCCCCTGTGGAAGTACATGACGTCACTGTAGTTGTTTTGCCGAGAAGAAAAAGGCACATACCGAAGATTTACCCCAAAATAATACCGGTTTCGACAGATTTTTATGACCAAAGTATAATTTTTACGTTTTGAATCATGTCTACACCGGCTAGAAGACGACTTATGAGAGATTTCAAAAGGTAGTGCAACGTTTTGGCTCTGCTTTTGTGTGTTGTATTTAGCTAGCTAACGCGTTAACTAATTTGAGGCCTGCAGTACATGTACTGTACACGGTTGTTTGTAGGCAACGTTAGCTAATCATAGAGCCAGTCTTTAATTTAGTACTTTGTACTGACTGTCTGATACCTAGCTAGTTGTAGTACGAGGTCAATAATGTTGCTTCAATTAGCCAGCTAGAATGCATGCTATAACTACATTGCCATACAGATGTTAGCTATCTAGCCAGCTAACTCGTTTTTTTAGCTAGGTACAGTAACGTTATCTAGCTATCTCGAACTAGTCAGTCACTATGCATTTAGCTAACGTTAGCTAGTTAAGTTTAATAAGGAAATTAAACACTTAGTTAGCCAAATACTTATTATTAACTTACTGACGTTAGATAGCTACCAAATGTATTTGATTTGCATCGATAAAAAAGGCTGTGCTAGCTCAGTTCAACAACTAGTCAAACTAGCTAGGTTGCTAATCTCAGTGTATTGATGGCCGGACAGATGTTACACCTCCCAAACGTTTGATTGTGTTGCCCTGCTCTTGTATGCCGTATTTCCTGACATGTATTTAGGTGCAACAGTTTTCCTAGGAAATACTATACGTATTCAGTTATGTGAAAGGAGAAACTCAAAAAATTTGGATTAGGCAAGGATTTCAGAAGTAGGCTCTATTCCTGAAGAGGACAAACGCACCTGGCCAGGGCTTCATTGTAAAGCCCCGGCAGCTACCGTCTGTTTGATTCCAGATGGCATCTGCCTGGGCAAGCCAATTAGTTACACTATAGCAGCTCAATGTCTGTCTCCAGAAGAGTCTGTAGCACACCTGTCAATGGAAAAAGGTGATACTTAGGAACTCCATGGAGACTCTTGTAGATGTGCATATATAGTAACATTGTAATCCTACTCTACCTGGCTGAGCGTTCCTTGATAAGCATTGTGTGTTTGATCAATGGTTTGTTGAATTAAATATCACAGAACACATACTGGTAGAACTACATTGTTCATAAGATATGTATTTGTAGCCTACATCACAAGACAAGTATCTGACAACATCAAGATTTCCTTGCAGGGAACAACATTACAAGTACTAGCCTAACAAAGCATAATTAAAATGTGACTCACAATGGATAGCAGCACTGTGCAGTAGCCTTTCATTTTACAGTGGGTAGGGAGCTAACAGTAAATGGGGTTAATTGTGGTGGTATTTTCTGTAGAGACTTGTAGATGGATCTGCACAAATACAGTCTACCTTGTGCATGAAGGAAGCTGTTAAAGTGAGTTTTTTTGTGGTGAGTTTTGGAATGGTACTGCTGGATTTAGTGACAAAATACCCTAGACAAAGTGGATATTTTTGTCTGTAAAATTAATTATGTGAGTAATGGCAGTAGAAAAACTTGTATGTGCAAATATTGCTATAAAACCATCATATCGAAGTATGCGATATGTTGTGTGATCCTCCCACTATGAAAGCATTCAGTTTATTAGGCTACAGATTAAATAAGTTATGAACTTCACAGGGTGGTGAAAGTGCACGGTGATGAGCCTTTCCAATAAATATTGAGGGTCTTATTCTGGTGACATGATGTTTGATGCTTGGCTGCTGTTTGACAATTTTTTTAATTCTTTTGTCCATAATAATCTCATGTAGGTTGCCTACCTGCACTGCATCTTTGAGCTGTTGGCTAGAGCACATGTGCCAAGACCAGAGTGGGGACATTCACTATAACACATTTTTTTTTGTGACAAAACATCTGTAGCATGGAAAATACATGGGAATTTAACCGAAAGTAATTTTTATGTGCACTACGTTATCACGCACAGTCTTTTATCTGCAACAAGTCAATTTGATGGAAACATCATTGGTGGGAATATGCACATATTTTTATGTGAGAATGTTAGATTATTTGCATTAAAATCTGTCACCAGATAGAATTATTTTCTTGTTCACAACTTTTGCACTTATGGTAGAAGGCACACCGGTATCTTCTTGTTTCGACAAACAGTCGTCTGGGTTTTAAGTTTAATTCTATTGTTTCCTCTCCGTTTCTCTGTCCTCAGACTTCAAGAAGACCCACCGACTGGTGTGAGTGGTGCTCCATCAGAGAATAACATCATGCTTTGGAACGCGGTTATTTTTGGGTGAGTGTTCTAAAGCCACCCTTCTCGTTTTGCCAGTGTGGTCATCTTGGCATGGCACCAGGACCGTACGGATTACGTGGATATGGGCAAGTTGAGCTGTGGTTTAGTCAGAGAGGGAGGGGGTGTGTGTGTGTTGGCTGGGGGTTAGGTTAGATGGTGACATGTAGTTGTTGAACTGTGGAAGGCCAGTGTGCCATATATAAAGTTAATTAGAAATGGGAGCATTTGTATCAATCCCAGTAATGTATTGCATTGTCATGCTCATTAATTAACCTTCTATTGTAATGTGTTATTAATAGTCTGTATCAAGATTGTAATTGTTACAACGGGGGAGTGTATAAGGAGTGGTATTGTGGCAATATGTTTGTTTTGGTAGTCGGGGTCTAATCGCTGATATGAGTTTGTTACAGTGCAAGTTATTGTTCCTCCCTTTATTTGCAGGCCTGTGGGTACACCATTTGAGGATGGTAAGAGAAATATTTTACTAAATAAATTAACTAAACTTAGTTTATCATAACATTACTGTAACTCATGAACTAGTTGCAATCGTCCTAACCAAGAGCAAAGTCAGTCTTTGTATTCTTTTGGGGTCCCGAGTGGCGCAGCGGTCTAAGGCACTGCATCTCAGTTCAAGAGGTGTCACTACAGTTCCTGGTTCAAATCCAGGCTGTATCACATCCGGCCGTGATTGGGAGTCCCATAGGGACAATAACACAATTTGCCTCCATAAAGGGTATAGTAGTGGACAAGACATTTGTTTTGCCTCAATAAAGGCTGGCCCTGTAAAAGCACACATTTCATTGCAGCTATCCGGTGTATGTGACAAAAACATTTTTTTTCAATTATTATTTTTGTAAATGTCTCCGCAGGAACTTTTAAGCTTGTGATAGAATTTTCAGAAGAGTACCCTAACAAGCCACCCACGGTTCGATTTATCTCCAAAATGTTTCACCCAAATGGTAAGAAAGAGTCCTTATGGACACATTCAAGATGTCCTAAATACTTTAGCCATGTTCTTGATGGGATAGTGAACGCATTATGAACATTTCAGCATTTTGCTTTTTAATGCGAGTAAGCTATTCTGTTTCGTGATTGTGTATAATTGTTTCTTAGAAATTAAAACAATCCTTTTGGTCTTGTAGTTTATGCAGATGGAAGTATATGTTTAGACATCCTTCAGAATCGTTGGAGCCCCACATATGATGTGTCGTCCATTCTGACGTCTATCCAGGTTGGTTTGTAATCCTTCTCTATCAGTCTGACATCATAATAGATTACTGTGTGTTTCTATATTTTACAAATGTAACAGTTTCTTTATGTAGTGTACCTCATTGTTGTTTTGCAGTATGTTCTGTGGGAAACAAATTCCACTGCAGAGTACTTATCTGATCATAGCAGCAACCTTTGGGTCACACCTTATTTGGATAGTCCATCTGTAGATGGTCATACTATCTGTTGATAAGCAAACTGCTTGTTAAGTTTACGGTTAGAATAAGGGTTAGTAGATAGTCCATCTGTAGATGCTCTACAGACTATATACATAGTGTTCCCTACCTTTGTTGTGGTATTTCTGCTCCTGGATATATAGTTGAAGTCAGAAGTTTACATACACCTTAGCCAAATACATCTCAGTTTTTCATCATTCCTGACATTTAATCCTAGTGAGAATTCCCTGTCTTAGGTCAGTTAGGATCACCACTTTATTTTAAAATGTGAAATGTCAGAATAATATTAGTGATTTATTTCAGCTTTTATTTATTTCATCACATTCCCAGTGGGTCAGAAGTTTACATACACTCAATTAGTATTTGGTAGAATTGCCTTTAAATTGTTTAACTTGGGTCAAATGTTTCGGGTAGCCTTCCACAAGCTTCCCACAATAAGTTGGGTGAATTTTGGCCCATTCCTCCTGACAGAGCTGGTGTAACTGAGTCAGGTTTGTAGGCCTCCTTGCTCGCACACGCTTTTTTAGTTCTGCCCACAAATGTTCTATGGGATTGAGGTCAGGGCTTTGTGATTGCCACTCCAATACCTTGACTTTGTTGTCCTTAAGCCATTTTGCCACAACTTTGGAAGTATGCTTGGGGTCATTGTCCATTTGGAAGACCCATTTGCGACCAAGCTTTAACTTCCTGACTGATGTCTTGAGATGTTGCTTCAATATATCCACATAATTTTCCATCCTCATGATGCCATCTATTTTGTGAAGTGCACCAGTCCCTCCTGCAGCAAAGCACCCCCACAACATGATGCTGCCACCCCTGTGCTTCACGGTTGGGATGGTGTTCTTTGGCTTGCAAGCCTCACCCTTTTTCCTCCAAACAAAACGATGGTCATTATGGCCAAACAGTTCTATTTTTGTTTCATCAGACCAGAGGACATTTCTCCAAAAAGTACAATCTTTGGCCCAATGTGCAGTTGCAAACCGTAGTTTTGCTTTTTTTGTGACGGTTTTGGAGCAGTGGCTTCTTCCTTGCTGAGCGGCCTTTCAGGTTATGTCGATATAGGACTCGTTTTACTGTGGATATAGATACTTTTGTACCTGTTTCCTCCAGCATCTTCACAGGGTCCTTTGCTGTTGTTCTGGGATTGATTTGCACTTTTCGCACTATAGTACGTTCATCTCTAGGAGACAGAACGCGTCTCCTTCCTGAGCGGTATGACGGCTGCGTGGTCCCATGGTGTTTATACTTGCGTACTATTGTTTGTACAGATGAACGTGGTACCTTCAGGCATTTGGAAATTGCTCCCAAGGATGAACCAGACTTGTGGAGGTCTACAATTTTTTTTCTTCTGATGTCTTGGCTGATTTATTTTCCCATGATGTCAAGCAAAGAGGCACTGAGTGTGAAGGTAGGCCTTGAAATACATCCACAGGTACACCTCCAATTGACTCAAATGATGTCAATTAGCCTATCAGAAGCTTCTAAAGCCATGACATCATTTTCTGGAATTTTCCAAGCTGTTTAAAGGCACAGTCAACTTCGTGTATGTAAACTTCTGACCCACTGGAATTGTGATACAGTGAATTATAAGTGAAATAATCTGTCTGTAAACAATTGTTAGAAAAATTACTTATGTCATGCACAAAGTAGATGTCCTAACCGACTTGCCAAAACTATAGTTTGTTAACAAGAAATTTGTGTAGTGGTTGAAAAACGAGTTTTAATGACTCCAACTGAAGTGTATGTAAACTTCCGACTTCAACTGTAAGATTGTGACCCAGCTACCTCACTAAAGGTGTACAGTTCATGAACCACACACTTTCATACCGGTGTAGGGGTCCAAGACCCACACACTTTTATAATGGTGTAGGGTACAAGAACCACAGTTTCATACTGGTACATTCAATCACTCTTTTTTTTGTGTGTTGACAGTCGCTGTTGGATGAGCCAAATCCTAACAGTCCAGCCAACAGCCAGGCTGCACAGCTTTATCAAGAAAACAAGCGGGAGTATGAGAAGAGAGTTTCTGCCATCGTGGAGCAGAGCTGGGTGGACTCCTAACGCTTCTTCCCCTCCGGCTTCTCATCACTCCTATCAAATACTTACATCTTTCATTTAGCTCCTCCAAGAAAAGAAGTCAACATCAGAAGAACTAAAGTGCCACCAGAAAATAATAAAAAATCAGTAGGGACTTTTACTTGCTTGCCAATACAGCTGAGGAAAATCTCTGATACTTGTTTTTGTTCTTATTTTTTTTTTATTGCATGATGTGAAATAAGTTATTGCAAGCATAATTTGTAATATATATTTTTTTGTTGGATTGATGCTGTTACTGTTTAGTTTCTACAGACTTATTTTTTAACATCTCTTGGTTTGAACAGAACTGACTGTCAAATTGGTAGAAAACCATAAAACATTATTTGTTGAGTGAATGGCTTCCTCAAATTCTGCATTGTTTGTCATGTAGTATTAATTTAAAACCAATTGTCCAGCTATAAAGCAGACAGCTTCTCTTGCCCCCATCCTGGTAGTTTCAAATTACCACCCTGAATAAAAGGAATCAGTACTATTTATCACGATAACTATGGCATTCTGCATGTCGACAATAATAATTCTTTTTAAAATGGTCGCCTACCTTTTTAAAAAGATGGCTGATGTGATCTGTAACAGTTTTATCGAGTTCAAGTACAGTGGCTCTTGTAAGAGGACATTTGGAGTTTGGCTCATCTAGGAACATGGACAGATAGTGGAAACCAGGCATCAGGACTACAGAATAAGGGCTGATTGCAACACAAATCCATGCATCTGCTTTTTCTCAGAGCCTGGAAATGTTTTTTTTTTCATGCTTGCATTTCACTCTTCACTTTATCTGGTACCCAATGAAAGGTAGCTTGCTTGAGATGCATTTTCTTTTGTGACAAGACTGTATGGGTCATATTGTAGCTAGTGGTGTATTTTACCTTAGAAGGAGAAGGGATGTTATACATTTGTGAATTTACTCTAAAAACAATGTATACTTATGCTGTATAAACATAAAACACATTTTTCAGACTTTGAGATGATTTTGATTTCAGCTCATTTGTTTTAAGTGAAGAGTGCAGCTGTGGCATTGTGTGTCTAGAATGGTAATTATATGCAGGGATATTCAACTCTTACACTACAAGGTCCAGAGCCTGCTGTTTTTTTTATTCTACCTGATAATTAATTGCATCCACCTGGTGTCCCAGGTCTAAATCAGTCTCCTAATTAGAGGGGAGCAATGAAAAAAAGGAGTGGAACTGGTTCAGAGTTGATGGGACTAGGGTAAATAATCCTCATCCTCAATGGGGAGTAGCAGGCCACCAGGAACCTCCCAAGTCCAGTGTTCTCACAAGAGCCAAATAAATACCAGCTAGTAGACCAGGGATCTGTGGGAATGCGAGAATGGGCAACCAGAGGTAGTAGATAAGACTGGCAGGCAGGGGGCAGTGTTCCCCTTAATGCCCAATGGGCAAGCACCAGGGCCTGATGTATGGGGTGGATTCATTACAAAAAAATGTTTAAGAACCAAACGGAGCAAAACAAGTTTCTATTGGACATATTCAAGTAGGTCCTTCCATTAAGCCGATTCTGTTGCGAAACATTTTGCAACATAACCATTTACTCCTGATGGAAAACGCAATTTTGACTCACTGTAGGACAAATGCACGTAGGTCCTTCCCTGTTTCGTTCCGTATGCTCAGTTTGGTTCTTTAACGGTTTCTGTAATTAATTGAATATACCCCTGGAGTGTATTCATTACGTTGGTTCTGTTGTAAACCGTTTCTAATATGGAACGGGGACAGACCTATCTGAATTTTTCCAATAGAAACTTGTTTGTTGCAAAAATGTTTTTAGTTTCCTACAATTTGGACTAATAACTACATCCCAGCACAGACTGTAGAAAGCACATTGGCACAGAAGATCTGAGGTTTATCACCTCTGGTTCAATGCGTTTTGAGGAAAAGGCAAGGGGAGGAATCAAGGAAGTACAATGAGGTTCACCCTGGGGTAATTTGGGAGAACTGAGAATATGTGAAGACCACATGGAAAGCCCTTTTCTGGACACCTTCAAAAATGGTATTTGAATCTGAGGTGCACAGCTGTACTCAGGAGATTGATTAAACATTTAAAAAGCGTAACTCATCACATGGCATATTCCTGGCAACATTTCCCCACCCATTTTATTCTCATAATGGGCCTTGTGTTTATTAGATATTGAATCAGCCAAGTCAGCTAAAATTATTTTAATGTAGAAAATGTTTAGCTTGTGTTACATTTGTTGTAATACACAATATAAAAACAATAAGAAGCTTGATGTTATTAAAATAACATTGTAAAACCAGATGCATCTGAGGAAAGTTGAACAGTAAGGTAATCCATCCATAACGGAGCAGGTCATCCAATCAACGTTTCTGAAGGAGAGGGAGACAAAATGATTATGGCTGTGTGTCCTTACACTGTTACCTTGCCTCCTTTGGTCTGTTTTGGAAGGCATAGCTAGAGACTAGACACCGGCATAATTGCTTTCACCTGTCTATCTTTTGTGTTCATGAAAGAAGGCAAGGCAGGAAGAGGAAGTATTATTTTGGTATGAAATATAACCAACCTGATTTTTCATGATCTCATCTCTGGTTTTGAAAACAGGGGCATCCTCCACAACAATTCCTTCAGCCATTTCCTTCACTTTCTCCAAGAGGTCTGGACTGTATCTGAGAGAGAACATACAGGAACAGCAGTTTGTCAGATCCTATATTGCATGGCATACATTTGGTATATTATGTTAAAATGCATTTTAGCTAAATAGCAAGTCAAGAAGTCCATGCACGTGATGTGTATTTATTGTTAACTCACCGACAGCCAAGAAACACGTTGTTGGCCCATACCATGGACAAAGCTAGCAGCTGATCAATGTGTGGGTCCTCAAAATCGTTTATATTTCTGAATAGGAATGCCCTCCTGGCCTTCCAATGTTTTTCACTTTCTGAGATGCCACGATATGTATCTACAAGCTCGGACAAATGCCTGTTTTGTTCAATGAATTCCTCGATATCACCCTCGGCCATTTCGACAAGTACACAAGACTTCCTTACACAAAAATGCTTGTAGGCAGAATGGAAGGCAGGAAGCGCGTCTTCTTCTTCTTCTATGGTATTCTGGCGGTCTGCCATCTACTGGATGGGGTGAATACTGAAACTTTTACTCACAATAATAGGGAAAGGTGAAAAAATATACTTCTAATATAAAAAAATAAAAAAAACTGTACTCCTTCACTCGGATTAAAAGGTATTTTCAGATCCCACACAGGCTCAGGAACCTGGGAGACGTGGCCTCTTCATTCAGTATTCACTGTAACAATTTCACCTGTCCTGGAGATACAGAAATATTTTTGCTGCCTTCACAATGATGTCTAGCTTCTTAGATTTTTTTATTAGTTTGAGTAGTTCAATTTATCACTTGCTGTCATTGTAAATAAGAATTTGTTCTTAACTGACTTGCCTAGTTAAATAATAAAATGTTAGCTCATGAAGGTGAGGAGAGTTGTAGATACAGCGCATTCGGGAAGTATTCAGACTCCTTCACTTTTTCCACATTTTGTTACGTTCAAGCCTTGTTCTAAAATGGATTAAATAGTTGTTTCCCCTCATTAATCTACACACAATAACCAATAATGACCAAGCAAAAACATGTTTTAAGACATTTTAGCAAATTTCTACGAAATAAAATACAGAAATACCTTATTTACATAAGTATTCAGACCCTTTGCTATGAGACACGAAATTGAGATGTTACGTGCATTTGTCCTTGAGATGTTTCTACAACTTGATTGGAGACCAACTGTGGTAAATTAAATTGATTGGACATGATTTGGAAAGGCACACACCTGTCTTTATAAGGTCCTACAGTTGACAGTGCATGGCAGAGCAAAAACCAAGCCATGAGGTCGAAGGAATTGTCCGTAGAGCTCAGAGACAGGATTGTGTTGAGGCACAGATCAGGGGAAGGTTACCAAAAAATGTCTGCAGCATTGAAGGTCCCCAAGAACACAGTGGCTTCCATCATTCTTAAATGGAAGAAGTTTGGAACCAACAAGACTCTTCCTATAGCTGGCCGCCTGGCCAAACTGAGCAATCGGGGAGAATGGCCTAGGTCAGGGAAGTGACCAAGAACTCCAGAGTTCCTCTGAGGAGATGGGAGAATCTTCCATAAGTACAACCATCTCTGCAGCACTCCACCAATCAGGCCTTTATGGTAGAGAAGGCCAGACGGAAGCCACTCCTCAGTAAAAGGCACATGACAGCCCGCTTGGAGTTTGCCAAAAGGCACCTAAAGAACTCTCAGACCATGAGAAACAAGATTCGTCACGTCACGTCTGGAGTTAAGCTGGCACCATCCCTATAGTGAAGCATGGTGGTGGCAGCATCATGGGGTGGGGATGTTTTTCAGCGGCAGGGACTGGGAGACTAGTCAGGATCGAGGGAAAGATGAACGGAGCAAAGAACAGAGAGATCCTTGATGAAAACCTGCTCCAGAACGCTTAGGACCTCAGACTGGGATGAAGGTTCACCTTCCAACAGGACAACAACCCTAAGCACACAGCCAAGACAATGCAGGATTGGCTTCAGGACAAATCTCTGAATGTCCTTGAGTGGCCGAGCCAGAGCCCGGACATGAACCCGATCAAACATCTCTGGAGAGACCTGAAAATAGCTGTACATTGACGCTCCCCATCCAACCTGACAGGGCTTGAGAGTATCTGCAGAGAAGAATGGGAGAAACTCACAAAAAACAGGTGTGCCAAGCTTGTAGCATCATACCCAAGAAGGCTGTAATCGCTGCCAAAGGTGCTTCAACAAAGTACTGAGTAAAGGGTCTGAATTCTTTTAGCGGGTAATCTTTCAGGAATATAATTACATTTCACTTAAAATGGAAGACCTCCCAACTTAACACATTGTTTGGAATGAAATACCAAATTGATTCTGTATTGACCAAACTTCTTTTCAACCAATTGATCTTGAAAGTGTTATTTACGTCAACAAAATCCAACACTTCCAGACCTCCTTCAGATCTTTTATTTGAGAGGACTGACTTTTTTAGTTTGTGAGACTAATCTCTTTACAGGTAGAGGGATTTACAAATAAAGATAATGAGGTGTACACAAAGCCAGACAGTCCCTCTGCCTTGGACAGAAGCACTCTCCCGACAATAGATCCCGTTGTAGCCAATTATTAAATATATCCTTGGTTTTCTTAATTTTAGGAGAGAAATTAATGTTGTCTGACTAAGTGTTTTTTTGATAGATGTATTCCTAAATATTTAACACAGTCGTTTATAGGAACATTTCTTTATCATCAGAGTCATATAAACACAAGATTTCACGTTTAGAAACATTCAGTTTTAATTCAGATGCAATAGAGAATACAGTGGTAGCATTAAGGGCATGGTCTTTGTCTTTTAAAAAAAGAGTAGTATCGTCAGCCAGTTGGAAAATTTAGATTTCTCTGTTATAAATGGATAAGCCATGCAGATTTGCATTATTCAGAATATGTAGAAATAGAAGTTCCACTACCTAAATGAATAAAAAGGGCAAAATTGGGCATCCCGGTCATACACTTCTGCTGATACTGAATCTTTTGGATGTATTAAGGTTTAGTACCACAGAACTATTCATATCTTTGTAAAACATGCAAATGACTTTGATAAAATTTTCACCGAAACCAAAAAGTTTAAGAGACCGAAAGAGAAATTCATGTTCAATTGTGTCAAAGGCTTTAAAGAAGTCCAAAAATAATAACAGCATCTGAGTCAATTGCATCTGAATAATTTAAAAGGTCCAGGACTAAACGAATGTTGGAACTTATGTGACGGCCTTTCATAAATCCTGTTTGAGTCTCATTTATAATGGTATCTATTCCTTTCTCTTTTTTTTGGCATAAACCAAAGCAATCAATTTGTAATCAATATTTAATCAAGTAATTGGTCTCCATTGTCAATGAGAGAAAGGTCTTTATCATGCTTCGGAATCAGTGAAATAAGGCCCTGTTTCATATTGGAGACCATTTCACCATTTTCAATGCAATCTAGAAACGTGAAAAACAATAGGGTCTTCTTGTAACTCCCAAAACTGCCTAAAGAATTCAACTGACAGGCCATCAGAGCCAGGTGATTTCCCTTTTTTCATTGAATTCAGAGCCTCTCTAATTTCTTAGATTGACACAGGTGATTCGCAAACTGAGTGGAAGTCATCCTCAATTACAGGGACATAATTCTGAATGTGGCACATTTAGCTTTCACAACCATCTTCCTGAAATTGTGAGTTGTAAAGGTTTTCATAAAAAGTGCAAAGAAATAACTGGTGTTTCTTTCCCCCTCTTCAATCCATTTTGCTCTTGATATGACAAAGGTATCCGTTGCCAAATCTGTGTAAAACTGTTCTAATTCTATTTGTAAAGATTGAAATACAGACTCTTCTTATTGAAATAGATGATCTTTCTTTAGAAAACTGTCAAGCTTGCTCATCAAAGCTTTTTCTCTAAGATTCTTCAGGTGCTTCAGCTCTATGGCACGTTTAATGGCTACAACTCTGACTTTATATTTGAAGAATTCCCATCTACTTCCATGACCCAAGTCCTTTCTTGCAAAAATATCTTTGGCTAACGATTTAATGTTTCCATTGAAAATAGGATCTTTAAGAAGTGTGTTGTTTAATTTCCAACATCCTTGAATACCCTTAGATTTTTTTGCAGCTTGTAAATTCAGGGAAATCAAATGATGATCATAAAAGGGAGATAATTGATGATCTACATCTATAACAAATTGTATCAAACGGGGAAATTAGGAATAAATCTATTCTAGATTTTCGTGACATAGTTTTGTTGGTCCAGTTATAACCCCCAGGTATAACTCATCAACAGAGAGATCCTTGCATAATGTTGTGATGGTATTGATATTTTGAGAGCATTGACTCATTCTAGGAGGAAAACAAGTCAGCAGAGTCATCAGGTGTTTTGTTAAAATCCCCTTAGAGACTTTTCTGGTAAATTGGGCAAAAAGGGTCTTATTTGGAGCATGTGAGTTACAGTTCACATGACAGATGATGAAAATATAACTGTCAAGTTTAACAGTTACTATGACCCATCTCCCATCCTGTGAAGATGTGGATTCTAGAATGTCGCCCTTAAACTTGTGGATAAGTGTCAAAACATCAGCGGAATGATTTGCTCCATGACTGAGATGTCTCCCCACTGTGACTTCAAAATTTCAAGTCACATTCACACAAATTAGTTTCTTGAAGAACGACACAATCTGCGTTACTGCATTTACAATATGAAAATAAGGCTTTCCTTTTTGTACAATCTCTCAAACCCCTAGCATTCAGGCTAACGATATTGAGTGAGTTGAAAACAAACTCCTGCATAAAAAAGAAAGACACAAACTAGACAACAGATGTAGTAATGTGAACAATAAAACAAACAGTAAACCTTGAGAGGGTTACTCCAACAGAAAACGACGCTCAACTGAGGTAGCGGTGGTTAACAGTATATTATACAACGGGTGGGTCTAATCCTGAGTGCTGATTGGTTAAAACGGCATTCCAGCAGGTGTCTATTCCACAAGTTACCACTGGCTAAATCTATGACGTTAAAATGCCTTTACTCTGTTCCATCTGACTGAGCAATCCACTGTCTCATCAGCCCAGCCAAGTAATTTATAAACTTGATCTCCACTATAAAAAGCATCTAGACATTTTCTCACATTTATTTTAGACTAACATTTATTTTTCAACAGTGGAGATTTGTATAAACCTTGCTGTCTGTCTCTCGACATTTGCAACATTGTTTCAATATTCAAATTCGATCACCAGCTGTCCCATAATAATGCACCTGTTGGGAGTTGGGACGAGACAGACAGGCACGCAGCATTTCTCAGCCAGTCTAAATCATGAGCTTGCAGCTTGCAACAGTTTTATGGATATATATAAAAAAAGGTCAATTGAAAAAATGTCAAACGAAGTGCAGCTAGTTTGCAATCTTTCCAGCTTCAGTTTGAAGTTATTGTGTTAACTTTGTTTTTTAAGTTATTGTGTTAACTTTGTTGTTGGCTAGCTCCTTTGAACAAGTGTCCTGATGAGAGAGCACATTTTCTATGCCAGGCGAAATGACGCCTCATTAGCTCATTGTTTTGAATGTATCCAAATAAATGTCACTAGAAAACAGCTTAAACAAATGCAAATGCAGCTACTATTGTTATTCTATCTGCACTGTTTGACGTGACAGTAAATTAGCCATAGTTGGATAGCTAGCAAGCAAGGGATAAGATGGTTGCCAACCAGTATGGAAATGGAACATTTAGAACAAAAAGATACAGAACAAAAAGACTGAATGACTGGGTCGCGTCTCCGGAACCGAACCAATAGAACGAACGACCAGCCGGCTTGGGTAGCAACCCTAGATTTGTGTCGGGACTATATCTTGTGGAAGGATGAAATAGTATGAATAAATTCATCACAATAACGTTTTTAATGAAAGTATGTTAATCATTATTTGAAAATGTTGGTAACCCATTGTATAAAAGGGATAATGCCCTCGAAGCCGTTGTTTGGAGGATATATTGGCACAGTTTGCGCGACTTCATCTCGGGCCTAACAACACCGTGCCAATATGTCCTCCAAACACCATCTTCTCGGGCATTATCACTTAAACAAACCCTTTTTTTCTTTTTTTAGTTAAGTTATAGTTCGTACAGTAAATGTACTCTTGGCAGTACTCACAATTCAAGTGTGGTTCATGTCATGTCACCAGAGTTAACCAGTCATTTTTCTTCCTTCGATGAACGTGTGTGGGCCCTTGAACCCAGCCTTCTTTCTCTCTTGTCGAGCCTTCTGTATAAGTGGCCACAGTTTCTCCCTGGCAGTCTGATCCTGCGGTATCAGAGCCTCTTTGATGCAGAGCTTCTCATCCAGAAACGTGTTCCCCTTGGCCATTTTCCAGATGATGACCATGTAGTGGCACATAGTGAATCGCAGGATGACATTGTGAGGGGGTCCATCAGATCTTCGTTTCCCAAGTCGATGTATCACATCGATCACCTCTCTTAGCTTGTCTTTGATGCACAGAGCCACCTTTCCCAGGATATTGATGACCGCTTCCCTAATGTCTAGGGCTCTCGGGCTCTCTCTCTTACGCCTTGGATTTTCAGATTCCACCTGCGAGAGTGCCGTTGAAGTTTAGCTACATTCTCACACAGCTCATTATTTTGGGATTGCAGTTTCTTCAGCTCAATCTCTAGAAACGTTATATTTTCCTTGTTCTCGCTCACAACTGTGTGAAGCTGACGGACAGTCTGACAAATTATAAATCTTCTTTGATGTTTCTTTGGTAGTCCGCTCTATGATGGAAACTTTGGAGAACGTAGTGTTTTGTTTAGTAGTCAGGGTCTGGATTGCAGAGAAAAGTTCAGACATGGTGGATTTTTAATTGGGGTCTGAAGTAAAGAGGTTGCAAGGGTTTCGTCCTGGTCCGTCTTGTCTTTTCTCTTACTTGAGCTCGCGGCATCTTGTGTATCCATGCTGCTCTGGCTCTTGTCGTAGCAAGCTAGCATGCCTGCCGTCTTCTGTGAGGCTTTCTGTCGTGTTCTTCCCATTTAACTTTACAAAAACTAACTCTAAACTTGCCATATTTGGCTAAAACCAGTTATAGTTAGTTTCTTGCTACATTGATAGCCAATATTAGGCTGTTAACCACCTAACCCTCAAAGTTGCTTGGACAAGTGAGAAAACACTCCCTCTCACAGCGACACCATCTTGGCCTCCCTCATAGACTTGCTTTCTAATTTGAAGCTCTTTGTGCGCGTGACGCCATCGACGCTTGAGGCCCTCTGTTTTCTCTCGGTCACTACCGTGCATTCTAACTTGCTAGTAATATAATGCTTTTCGTTTGATTTGGGCCTTAGTGTGTCAGGATCCTTCTCCTGAACAGCATTCACTGTAGGCTTAGGGACATCCACTACCATCTCATCTCTACTCACTCCTTTAGCTATTTTCACTGCCTCCACATAGGAGACCTGCTAAATAGCCCTGATCCTAGCTACTGGGACTTCCATGTTGGAGCATTCCCATTACAATTACAGCAACGTGCTTCAGACAGTTATTTATTCGACAAACACTTGCCATGTGTCCAAACGTTTTACAATTGTAACACTGCAGCGGTTTCTGTACATACGGTCTCACTGCATATCTCACATACTCAAGTTTTACATAAGTCGGGAGAACAATTTAATCAAGACAGTAAAATCGATAGGCTTTGCTCTTTCTTTCCATCTATTATTCAGGTCAAGCGACGTGCGTCTACCACTCCTGGCATGTTATCTCTAAACCACACAGCCTCCAACGAGACGCCAGCGATGTCACCTTTTAACCAATGCCCTACTCTGGAAATCATAGCTTTCCACATCATACGTCGATAGCTTGTAGAGCCACACAGAGATTTCTCTTTTTGACATACACAAACATCATACCGCTCCTGGTCACTCTGACCATTTCCACTTTTCCCAGTCGTCCTTTACCATCTTCGAGAAATCAAACAGTCACCCGTGAATCTCACTCCAACCATAAACTGCTGTTCTTTTCCAACTTCAACCCTTTTTACTCCACTCTTCTTTACCATCATCCACTCATTCTCACCAACTTTACTTGCGCCAACAGAATCACACAATGCTTCCCCTTTTGCCATTGCTTCTAAACTCGCGACCCATGAAGGAAGCTTCTTCTTCGGTGGGGTTTAACGGCGGTTGGTATCCAATATGTTGCATTACCGACTCCCAACTGGATTATAGTATAAATCCATTGTCCTTTGTGATAGATTTTTTTTTAACAATACATCCTTCCAACTAACCCTACACTCATTAAAAACCCACTACCCCATTCCACTACTTTGACCCTATCTGCTCCTGCACCATGCCAACAGCCTGGGAGGACAGGACACCACCACTCAACACACCCTGGAACTATTCTGAAGTCAAATCTTGTACACCCAAGTACTTCTCTGTAGCTGCCACCACAACATATATTTTCTGTGATTTACTTTCCATTTCTGCAATACAGTTGATAACCATTGCAATAAATGCTAAGAAGCCAACCTTACTGAAGCATAAATCACTCGTTGGCCTATCCCTCTGTGCTGGCACTGATCTACTACTCCCTCACCCTATCCTTCAAGGATGGTTGAGAGAATGCCAAGTGTGTGAAAAGCTGTTATCAAGGCAAAGGGTGGCTACTTTGATTTATTTAACACTTTTTTGGTTACTACATGATCCCATATGCGTATGTGTTATTTCATAGTCCTGATGTCTTCACTATTATTCTACATTGTAGTAAATAGTAAAAATAAAGAAAACCCTTGATTGAGTAGGTGTGTCCAAACTTTTGACTGGTACTGTATAGGGGGTAGGGATTTCTGGACAGGGTCACAGCCTTCCTCTTGCCTTTGGTAATAAGTCTGGACTTTTTTGGCACATGATGTAGCACACTTGCCCTGACATTGAGAAGATAATTGTGAGTTAGGGATATGAATGGAGTGGAAATTAGCAGACTTTTTGATCTGTAAGGTAAGTCACTTTAATATGTCAAGCAGATTACATGTTTTCTTTGCTATTTCCAAAACGTAGCTGTCACGACTTCCACCGACGGTGGCTCCTCTGCCTGTTCGGGCGGCGTTCGGCGGTCGTCGTCACCGGCCTATTAGCTGCCACCGATCCTCCTTTCCTTTCTGTTGATTGTTCTTATTGCTTGCACCTGTTTTGTGTTTGTAATTCTAGGGCTATTTAAGCCGGTCAAGCCCGCCTCCTTTTGTGCGGGCTTGTTTCTCTGTTTATTTGGTGGACGTTCGTGCATGTCGTCATTTGTTCCCTTGTCCTGTTTTGAGCGCCTTGTTTATTTTGTGCGCCTGCAGTGTGTTGGGCGTTTTATTCACGCGCCGGATTAAAGAGGAACATCACCGTGCTCTCTGCGTCTGACTCCACACCCACCACTTCTAGCTGCTCGTGACAGTAGCAATGTTTAAGACATGGATTTCATGTTGTAATGTTAACAAGGTACCCAAAAGTAGTTCAAAGTAATGTTTTCATTTTATTAGCAAAAACAAAACTTGTTTAGACAGCAAAATTGTTGAGGAAATCAGCCTTGTTTGCATAGCGATGAAAATAACGTAATTTAGGCTGTAATCTCCAAAATGTTAATCATTAGGTCATCACACCGTTGCTATAGCAATGAACTCTAATAGTTTATCGAATCCCATTGTGACACAGGGGGGGACACTTTTTGGCTGGGGAACATTATTTGGCATGACAAGGCACATAAGAATTGTGACATTCTAATTTGTTGTGCCAAGAGAAACATCAAGTCTGAGTATCAACAGAAAGTAGGAGAATATTTGGAGGTTGGATTAAGATATTTTTTGAATGATATTATTTGTTATGCAACATACCTGGTATAATAATCTATGCCTTCTAAAGCATACTGTTTATGAAGTACACAGTGGCGACCCGTCATTCAGGGCAGGTGGGTTTTGAGCTCCACCGGTTTAGCTTAAAAATAAATAAATAAATTTGTTTTGCATGTTATTTTGGAATTAATACGTGTCAAATATCAGTTTGCAAACAATGTAAAAAAAAATATATCTGTGAGTTAATAAAGCCACATATTTTGCTTTCTTGAGTACGGCAGCTCCAAAATGCAGGTGTTTCAGCCTAGATCAGTGCTTTCTATGGTGGTGGGGGTTGATAATGTTCTCTAGTTGCGCCGTGATTGGCTCACCTTGGGTGCTGCCATAGAGTTACATTAGAAATGCACATCAAAGAAGGCTCAAGGTCATTGGCCAAAGATAAAATGACATCATATCACGTTATATCTACAGCAGCTTTGATTGGACTGGTCATGTCAACATCATACTTTCAAAATCTTAGCTAGCAAGCTAGCAGTCATCATCATGAATTAAGTCGACAATCAACTGGTAAATCTTTTTCAATCCTTGTCATATGAAGATAAATAATGAAGAGAAATTATAGATAAAACGTATCGGTGCTTATCGGCCATTGGACATAAACATTACACAACAAGTTGAAAATGGCAAATTCAACAATGAGTGGTTTGGAAGGAATCAGCATTGCAAAGCAATCACTAGCCTGCTATTCAGTGGAGTTGGTGTGTGGTCCAAATCTGAGTTTAAGGGTCTCTTTTCCAAGTTTAAAATGATAAACATTCAACATTGGCCATGCTGTAAATCCAGCATGACTTCTGACATGCTCAATCAATCAATGAAATGTATTTATTGAGCCCTTTTTACATCAGCCGATGTCACAAAGAGCAGCAGGGTCAGATAATAATAATCACAGTGGTTGTAGAGGGTGCAACAGGTCAGCACCTCAGGAGTAAACATCATTCAGAGTTAGAGACAGCAGGTGCGGTAGAGAGAGAGTTCAAAACAGCAGGTCCGGGACAAGGTCAGGGTTCCATAGCCGCAGGCAGAACAGTTGAAACTGGAGCAGCAGCATGGCCAGTTGGACAGCAAAGAGTCATCAGGCCAGGTAGTCCTGAGGCATGGTCCTAGGGCTCAGGTCCTCCGAGAGAAAAGAGAGAGAGAGAGAGAGAGAATTAGAGGGAGCATGAGAAATACTCCAGATATAACAGACTGACCCTAGCCCCCCGACACATAAACTATTGCAAGATAATAATGGAGACTGAGACAGGAGGGGTCGGGAGACACTGTGCCCTGTCTGACGATACCACCGGACAGGGCCAAACAGGCAGGATATAACCCCACCCACTTTGCCAAGGCACAGCCCCCACACCACTAGAGGGATATCTTCAACCACCAACCTACTACCCTGAGACAAGGCCGAGTATAGCCCACGAAGACCTTCCCCACGGCACGAACCCGAGGGGGCGCCAACCTGGACAGGAAGATCACGTCAGTGACCCACTCAAGTGACACACCCCTCCTAGGGACGCCATGGAAGAGCACCAGCAAGCCAGTGACTCAGCCCCCGTTATAAGGTTAGAGGCAGAGAATCCCAGTGGAGAGAGGGGAACCGGCCAGGCAGAGACAGCAAGGGTGGTTCGTCGCTCCAGTGCCTTTCCGTTCACCTTCACACCCCTGGGCCAGACTACTCAATCATAGGACCTACTGAAGAGATGAGTCTTCAATAAAGACTTGAAGGTCGAGACCGAGTCTGCGGCTCAAAACAACTGGAAACTCAGTGTTGCTTCCGTCCCTCTCCTCGCCCCTACCTGGGCTCGAACAAGGGACCCTCTGCACACATCAACAACTGACACCTACAAAGCATCGTTATCCATCGCTCCACAAAAGCCACGGCCCTTGCAGAGCAAGGGGTACAACTACTTCAAGGTCTCAGAGCGAGTGACGTCACCGATTGAAATGCTGTTAGCGCGCACCCCGCTAACTAACTAGCCATTTCACACCGGTTACACTCGTAACTGGGAAATCTCAGACTTCAGTGAGTTTGGGAACTCTGAAAAAAATTAGCTCCGACTGGGAAAATACGTTATAAACAGTCATCCAACTTGGAATTGCAAATCGGGAACTCTGGCCTCTTTCTAGAGCTCCGACCTGAAGATCACTGACGTCCTTATGATTCAACCGACTTCCCAGTTGTCTTGAAAGCACCATAAATCCAGAGATTGCAAGACTTTGATGACAAGGTTTGATGACAAAATTTGCCCAAACAGGGCCACCGTGCATCCTTCCGGTTCAAGTGAACACAGCACAACAAAGTGAGTCTTGTATGCTGCTGCATAAATTATGTAATATACCTGGGGGATATGTATACTGTAACTAAGAAAGTAATACTAAGTGTATGTTGTGTAGTAAGCTATTTGTAGCCAATGTGCCTCACCCTAATAATTTGGTCCACTTTTCCATCATAATTTAGCTTGCTGTTCTGACTTGGCACATGTAGCCTATAGCCTGTTTTAGAGAAATGTAATCATCAAATATTGTAAGAGCTTTCATTGTCTACTTATATGCCCCTTTTATTTATCCTACGGTTCTAACTTTGTGTACAGGGAGAATACTGTAAGAACAGCCCATGTTCTGAATTCTGTGGCTGTACATTTCAAAAGTGCTGAACAAATAGTTATATTGACTACGTCCATCCTAGCTTGCTCATTAATGTCATAATCGAAATTGCGGATTGCCTCTTATCCGCTCGTTGTCCCCTTATGCCATAGTTTGTACATCTCAATTGTCATTAGAAACCACATTTGTTTAAGCAACTCAGCCATATCAGCTATGTTTTTTTTAAAGGCAGTAAATGAGGTTGAATGAACTGTTTCACTGCCAGACAAGGCTCCGCTGATAGCCAGGTGTAGCAGTGGGAAGGTGTTGGGACTGATGTTGGGACTCTGCTGTTGGGACAGCTTTATGTAGGCCCTAACAGTTTGTGGGCACGATTTGTCACCGTTAAAGTGCAATTAGTGTATTGTTTAATGTTGTGTTATGTTGTGTAGTGGCTTTGCTGGCATGCATCAAAAAATATTTTTGGGGAGTTTGCCCCACCAAGATTTACATGCTAAAATCGCCACTTGACGTACATCACTCCTTCACCCCTTTGACAGAGAAACACCAGATACAGTAAGAAGCTATAGTCTTTGTCACTTGACACTACAGAGATAAAGATACTATAAATGAACATTGTGATATATCAAAAATAAAATATGATATCCTCCCAACCCAAAAGTACCCCAGGCTACTTGCCCATAAAAAAAAGGCATTTTTTTCAAAGGTAGGGTAGAATAGAAACCCTCCAAGAACATACTGACACCTCTTTGGCTTCCTCTTCATGTAACCAGGGGGCACTTTCTTTACAGTCATGCCTGGAACAAGATCAGAGAGAAATACTCCCATCATTTCTAAGGAAGGAGCCTTTGGGGGCTTGTTTTGACACGAAGTCATTGATATGCTGTAAGATTCCAGTGGCATGCAAGCTAAAAAGGTGTTTCACAGACCACCCTACCTAACTCTGTCTATATGAACGGGTTGGGACAACACCCTGAAAAGAATGAATGGAACAAAAGTGTAATAGAACGTGTGTAGGACTTGTATTGCTGAGTAGGCCTAGTTGGTTGCCCCTTAATTTGTAATTCACCATGTATAGATATTTTAACACCACCATTCACAAGGTAAAAGTACAATGCACTACTGCTCTCTCACATCTTCCTGAGAAAGTAAAAAATAAATACTGGTGCTTGCCACAAATAAGTGGCAAGCACCAATATGACAATCACAAAATGGTATAACCAGGGATTACAGATGGATAAACTATCTACTAATAATTAACAGCTTATAAACTACTTATACCCTTTATAAATCCTTATACTATAAGTATACCCCAAAATGTGAAGTGTTACAAACTTCACCTAGCCTCTCCCTATTATCTATGCAGTGTCAAGTATTGTAAATGACTTGCAGTGCAAAGTGCTGTAAGGGATTTATCAGAGAAATGTAAAAACCCATAGAACCAGCTGGAAGAAAGGCTAGTCCCAGTTTAAATGCAAAGCACTCCAAAATGCTTTGTTTGCACACACTCTTACGTATTGCACCCTTACATATTGATACAGGCAGTCACACAGAGCTAAGCATACTGTATATGTAGATGTACATATGAAGAACACAATGTCCTCTGCCACTTCCGCTTCTAGCTGTTTGTGCATTCATTACAAAGGGAAATCCCAGAGGTTGAAATATAATGAGGTGCATACATTACAATCTCAATCAAAATATCGGCAATCTTGGTTATGTTATATATGGGCAGCTTCCAACCCATACGATTCCCATTTTATAGAGTGAACTAAACCATTATAATTATAGGCACAACATAGCGCACCCCCTCACTCAGCATGAAATATACACTGATGCTGACATAATACACTGTTCCAAGAGGCTTCGCAACAAACATTTTTGATGAGTCAATTAATGTATGTATGCTTAGTCAGGAGAAAACTTTAATTGGGAGCCATTGAGACAACAGGTATTCTTTTCAGCAGCATGCTTGTGATGAGCCAAGGAAGAAGGATTACCCCCCACTCCAATATCACTGACTGGGTTTGCATCCCAAATCCCCGGTCAAAAGCAGAGCACTATATAGGTGATAGGTTTCCATTTGGGACATAACCTGAAATGCTTTGTACAACAAGGTCAATGCCTCACAAATGGGACAAGTATGAGAGATGTACAGACAGCTAGGCTTGTAGAGGAAAACAAATGATGGCTTTAATTAATTATATACCGATGATGATAATAGTCTCTTATAGTAGATCTATTCCAAATCATAATTTTTAGATGCTCAGCTTATTTTACCTCAGGAGATAATGATAATAACATCTTCACATCTCGGTTTAAAACTTTGCACACTTTTCAATCACAGTTGTTTTAGGCATGTACCATATAATTATAAAATACTGCAGAGTGCTGTGCTGAAGATCTCTATAAGGATTTCAAGTATGAATGAGCTGTAATCACTGAATGGCCTAGATAATTTTAGGAGTCGACAGTCTAGACCATGATGAACCTCATTCGATGTATGACTTCTCTTTCTGCAGGTGTTTCAGTCTGTCACTCTCCCAGGTTTGTCAGACTGAAAATTACCCAGAATTGGCATGTTATTGGCACCAAGTCCACACTCCCGACAAGTAGGTTATTGCAATATTAACCATCAGGAGATACAGTGGCATTGAAGTAGGTAGGTGACATTTGGATGCCCTGGCCTGATCAAAAGACTATTGGAAGCCACAATCAAACCCAAAGGATATGCCTTGAGTGAAAGAGAACGACAACTTACACTAACCACAGGCTCTTCTAAAGAGAGGAAGGCTGCATCCCAATTATAAATAAATAAATTATTGAACATTTATTTAACCAAATAAGTGAATTGAGAACACATTCTCATTTACAATAACGACCAGGCCAAGAGGCATAACATTGTAACAGTGAACAGGACAACACACAATATCACAAAAAATTAAGAAAACACTCTATACAGAGGAAAGGTACAAATCAGTGGAGGCTGCTGAGGGGAGGACGGCTCATAATAATGGCTGGAACGGAGTAAATGGAATGAAATCAAACACCTGGAAACCATGTGTTTGATGTATTTGATACAATTCCACCGATTCTGCTCCAGCCATTACCACGAGTCCGTACTCCCCAATTAAGGTGCCACCAACCTGTTGTACAAATTCATCAAATATACAACAATAAGAAATATTAATAGTGTGTTAGAGCAGAAAAGTCCAAGGCAACACAACAGACTTAATGATCAGCAGGTACATTGATCAGATAGCACCTCAGTTAATATATTTTTTAAGGAGTCTGGTGGGATGAACGTGACTGAGGGTCTTTTGCAGCTTGTTCCAGTCGTTGGCGGCAGAAAAACTGGAATGAACGAAGGCCAAAGCAAGTGCTGGCTCTGGAATGATCAGAGTGATACATCTACCAGAGCGCATGTTGCTATTGATAGTGGAGATGTTAAAGAGTGAGCTGAGGGTGAGGGGGGACCTGCCTATGAGGGTCTTGTATATAAATTGGCACCCTATTCCCTTTAAAGTACACTACTTTTGACTAGAGCCCTATGGGCCTTAGTCAAAAGTAGTGCACTACATAGGGAAAGGGGTATGTGCCATTTTGGGACTCACACAAGATATATTGCAGCATGGCTGAATATCTGCTAAATAAACGATGAGTCCAGTAGACAGTAATGGAGCATACAATCAAATGGCCATGGAGAGGCATTGCATGTTTTTCAAGGAACTTAACCCACCTGTGGTGCGGGGGCAGGAAGGCTGCTACAGCACATTTGAATCTGTGCCAGAAAAATCCAGTGTCCTTCACAGCCTCATTTAACTTTGTGTAAAAGAGCATTCTCCCATTACTGGTGGAGTGGCACCAGGTCCCCTGTCCACAAAGCGTCTCAAAGTAGAAGTGGTACATCTACATCTAATCTTAATCATTATGATCTAAAAGGCCAAACTGATCCTAGATCAGTAATCATACTCTGAGATACGTTGAGGATATGGGCCTTGTCTCCTGAATAGCGTTTCATGATGAACTACATACGGAAAGGGGAGTGGGGGGCAATGGGGAATGAACATTGGATGATAGTCAGATAGTCTGCCCTTGCTGAGGATGATATGCGTAAAGAAAGAACTGTACCATTTGTATTTTTTTTTTTTTGTTCTAGAAATGCGTGCCAAAGTAGTTGTTCACATGTCAGAAACACAACAAGCATTGATGTAAAATCCTGCGATGCATCATTGGCTGTTGCAGGTGCCCCCGGAGCTGCAAGTAGGAGGCGCGCTCGCCACATGAAGGCGCGTGCGATTACTACTTGATACAATAACCTACACCGTAGATCTACAAAATACAGCTCACTCCTTATTTACATTTCATTGTAGTAAATGAGGTGTATTGATAGGTCTATCACTTGTCAATGTGTGAGCCAACATCATGAATTGGAGTGGATCGAATATTGAGTAAAACGTTTGCAAGTAGGCCTAACTTTATTTCCATGTATATGTTTGTTCAATGTCTTATTATTATGAAAATAAGACAAATATTAACATTAACAATATTATTTAGGAAATATGTTTTTTCCAACGTTGTATCTGTAAATGTTCGTTTATTGTGCCGCTATCATGAACCCGCCCAAACAAACCGCCCACTTAACGGTAGCTTTCACTTTCAAAAGTGACAGGTGAAGAACATAATCCCTTTTTCCTATTTCAGGTTGTAGCCTATGCATGATGTTTGGCGAAAGTAAGCCATTTTAAAGATATTAGAATCGGCTTTCAGTGACAGCAAATTTAAATACGTCATTAATATGGCGCCAAAGGAGTTTAAAGTATGAGCTTATTTTGTTGTAAGGTTGCGCACCCGCCAGTTGCAATCGCACAAGAGAGAAGAACGCGAGCGGGCAAGGACGGAGCGAATGAGCAGGCTATATGTTTTTAGGTGGAATGTTGCCAAACTAGCCAGTTTGAAATCTTTCATGACTCATTCTTTGAAAATTAGACATATTTTCTTTTTCTACTGGATTTGAGGAAAACATACTCCCATAACAAATCGGGACCTGGGGGAGACCACATTGGATTTGGACTATTTTCGAAATGCGACATGGCTTTCAAAATTATATTTGTTAGCTTACCTTGCTGTACAATAGCTAGCGTCCAGTAGAACGGACTTGCTGGATGCGGATATCTTGCAAGCTAACGTTAGCTAGCTAGATAATTTGGATTTAAGGATGATATACTCCTAAAGTCAGCTAAATGGAGCTAACTGCATTTAGCTGATAACTGTGAATGCGGACATCGCAGGTTTGTTGAATATTATGTTATACTGTTGGATAGACTATCATGGAGTAAATTTGGCAATTGGTACTTTTTATTTTGACTCTTGGGAGAGCATCTGACGTGCTGTCAACACCATACAGCCTCGCAGGCATAGTCCTGTCACCAACGTGGATAGTCAGGGGGCTAACTAACTAGCTCGCTAGCTAGGGGTAAGTTGGCTACACTGGAATTTAACCACCGTGAAATTCACTGTCGCTAGCTACATGTGGTTAGCTTCAAATTATATCATAATTTCTCATCATCGCCCATCGTCCAGAGTCGAGGACGTTTCGCAACCCGACCCTGACTGCAATCAAGATAAAAAGGTGGGTTAGATTTTGGTTTCTTGCTTCCCCCAAGAAATGCAGTAGCATGTAGCACAGGGTGAGAAGCACGCACTTCCAGAGCGGGTAGGGAAATGTGTAGTGTGCATGGGTCTAATGGTTGTGATAACTAGCTAAATAGCGAGCACGGGTAGAACATCATGCAACTGCAACTTTTTTATTTAATAAAATATGAAAATGTCAGGTCCCAGTTCACTAGCAATGTTTGCAACGCCAACTACGCAGCGAGTATTATTTATAGACTGGCGGTCATGTTCACCGCTGTTATTAAATCATTTTGGTAGCGGGATTTTCCCGAGGTTCTGTTAAATTACATTTGCCGGTGAAATACATTATTTAATTATTTGTTGAATTCCAATAAATTATGTAATTCTTTGTTGAATTCTAAGAAATGATTGGCAACTTATGCAAGTGTGTGCATGTTGTCGGGAGGAGGGACCGCGGCTCACCAACGTATGGCGCTGGAAATACACTTAGCTAATGTGATCGAAAATTATCTGCCTGTTGAAAAGATTACAATAGAGGAGGATCATTTTGGTAATAACGATTGCGTTATAAAACTGCATTGGGCAAAAGTTACTGTTGCCATCCAGTGTCGCTCAATTGTGGATTTGAAATTAGGGGCGCACGTGCATGTGAATTACGCTTCCAAAAAGGGGAGGTATTTTGGAAGGCTAAGCACGCACATATCTAAGAATTAGAACAAGCTCATTACTCTTATCTCAGTCCCTGCCTCTCGCTGCGTGCTGTGCGGATCTACTGTCGGGGGGAGTGGCTCTTGTTTACCTTCAGAAACTCTGCGCTCATAGAACAGGGGGTGGGACTAGATTTGGTGCTGCGCATGGTTAGTAGAGGGACAGAGCAGCATCTTGATGTTTCCATTTTAAGAAATGAGAACTTGATGTTCATAGTCAGATATATATTTTGGATAGAGAATTTTCAGGGTTCAAATTACACATTGACTCTTGAGGGTACCCCACATTGATATCTTTGACAGTTGTGGGGGGCCAATGCATGTGAAGTTGACCTTTTAAAGCACATTACATTCAAATGTTTTCTTGAGGTAATTCCTTATAGCTACTCTATAATGGTCCTCTTTAATAACTAACTAACCAGTAAAATATTGTTACTTTACAATCCATTACCGGCTCCCATGATTAGAATAGTATAACAATCCATCCTGTTTCTCTTATTGCACAGATGTAATTGAACTGGTTATTTCCTTGAATCAATTAAGTCTGAATCATCTGGGGACTTGTTAAATGTTCCCAGTTGTGACAGCTCCCTTCCTACCCACCCTCCAGCTGGGCATGAAACAGGAGATGAGTCATGGTGTGGGGGCACGTCTCTCTCTCAAATCTCAATTTTTCCCTGGAGGCCAGCTATTCTTACCTAGAAAAGAACAGTAGTTTGTTTACAAGCAAAACTGGAATTTTGTGATTTCAGGGGCAAGGCCATAAGGCCTTCAAGAGGTGCCCAATGTGCCAGGGCACCAAGGCCATTAACCAAAATAGCTAATTAAATTGGTTTTAAAACCTTAAAAACACTAGCTATTCTGTTAAGTGTATGTAAAAGTTGATACATAATTAGCCTACATGTCAAAGTGTAGGTGATAGCCTGTGTATTGGCTACAGTTTGTCATGTCCAGACAGGAGGGAGGTGCCAGAAAATGTAGCCAGACTTTTAATTATAATATATATATACACTACCGTTCAAAAGTTTGGGGTCACTTAGAAATGTCCTTGTTTTCCATGAAAACATACATGAAATGAGTTGCAAAATGAATAGGAAATATAGTCAAGATGTTGACAAGGTTATAAATAATGATTTTCAATTGAAATAATAATTTTGCCCTTCAAACTTTGCTTTCGTCAAAGAATTCTCAATTTGCAGCAATTACAGCCTTGCAGACCTGACATTCTAGTTGTCAATTTGTTGAGGTAATCTGAAGAGATTTCACCCTATGCTTCCTGAAGAACCTCCCACAAGTTGGATTGGCTTGATGGGCACTTCTTACGGACCATACGGTCAAGCTGCTCCCACAACAACTCAATAGGGTTGAGATCCATTGACTGTGCTAGCCACTCCATTAGACAGAATACCATCTGACTGCTTCTTCCCTAAATAGTTCTTGCATAGTTTGGAGCTGTGCTTTGAGTCATTGTCCTGTTGTAGGAGAAAATTGGCTCCAATTAAGCACCGTCCACAAGGTATGGCATGGCGTTGCAAAATGGAGTGATAGACTTCCTTCTTCAAGATCCCTTTTACCCTGAACAAATCTCCCACTTTACCACCACCAAGGCACCCCCAGACCATCACATTGCCTCCACCATGCATGACAGATGGTGTCAAGCACTCCTCCAGCATATTTTCATTTTTTCTGCGTCTCACGAATGTTCTTCTTTGTGATCCGAACACCTCAAACTTAGATTTGTCTGTCCATAACACTTTTTTCCAATCTTCCTTTGTCCAGTGTCTGTGTTCTTTTGCCCATCTTAATCTTTTCTTTTTATTGGCTAGTCTGAGATATGGCTTTTTCTTTGCAACTCTGCCTAGAATGCCAGCATCCCAGTCGCCTCTTCACTGTTGACGTTGAGACTGGTGTTTTGTGGGTACTATTTAATGAAGCTGCCAGTTGAGGACTTGTGAGGTGTCTGTTTCTCAAAGTAGACACTAATGTACTTGTCCTCTTGCTCAGTTGTGCACCGGGGCTCCCAATCCTCTTTCTATTCTGGTTAGAGCCAGTTTGCGCTGTTCTGTGAAGGGAGTAGAACGCAGCGATGTATGAGATCTTCAGTTTCTTGGCAATTTCTTACATGGAATAGCCTTCATTTCTCAGAACAAGAATAGACTGAAGAGTTCCGAAGAAAGTGCACCTGTGTAATGATCATGCTCTTTAATCAGCTTCTTGATATGCCACACCTGTCAGGTAGAAGGATTATCTTGGCAAAGGAGAAATGCTCACTAACAGGGATATAAACAATTTTGTGCCGAAGGTTTGAGAAACAAGCTTTTTGTTCTCATGGAACATTTCTGGGATTTTTTGTTTCAGCTCATGAAACATGGGACCAACAATTTACAGGTTGAGTTTATATTTTTGTTCAGTGTATTATATTCAGCCCAAAGGCACAATGGCCACTTTGGTCGCAAGGCATGTTTTTTTTTTTTAGGGGGCATTATGGACACACGAGGGCCGCAGGGAGAGATAGGTGTCAAGGGAGGGAGATGCCATCCAAGCAGTGGGGAAAGAATAGGAATGGCTGGTGGCTTGATCCTATGACATCACCCATACATTTTTTTTTTCAAATACTGTAAAACTGTTTGGTGGAATGTGCTTCGTGGCTTGGCCTGAAAAATAAGACTAGAGCCTGACCAATATGGAATTTATGGATCAGATTTTAGAGTGGAAATATTCACAGATAACCCATATATCTGCCAATATTTTGATAATTATAGCAAAAAATAGCTGATTTCTTAAATTTGTGGAAGTAACATTAATGTAAGCACCACCAGAAAGACAAGATTTTTAATAGAAAAACGGTGTTACTGAGTCCAGACAAAAAAATGCCTCTGAACACTGAGCTGCCTCATGTTAGCGAGCTTAAAAACAACGACATTGGACACATTTTTCAATGTATTGGTATTTAGCTATATTTTCATCGATTTGTAAGGCTGTAGCCACTGAATCCTGGTATTTGTCAGTTGAAAGGAAAAGCGTCAATCACAAAATTTGCAGCTGGCACAGCGGTGCCTCTCGCCCCAAGCATTGCCTCAGTGAACGTTCCTTGCTATCCGGGATCCTTAGGACGTCCTTACCCTCATTTAAATGGCAAGCAAAATGGCTGAATTGAGTAAAGTCTCACAAGTCCTGCATCTGCACAAAGCAGTGAAAACTCTTTTGACTCTAGCGCCGACCATAAGGCCATTAAATGCATTGTATGTGACATGTTCACACTGATCCCAGTAAAGAACGTTTCTGAAAGCTTCACCTGTGTCAAATGCCACGGAAAAAATGCTGACAAGAAGAGGATCATTACTTTACTTCAGGAAATTAAAGATCTGGATGAGCGTCTAATTTTGAATAAGGACACCTTGTGTTTAACCGCATTTGTTGATGCCTCTTTTCAAAGAGACGACTGTAATGGAATATTTATGGATCTTGAGCATTTCCCCACCTTACGGCCTTCTGAAATTAGCCAAAAGTCGGATGCTATCAGCTCTACCCGTGGCGGACGTGAATGGAGTGTGATTGGATCCAGGAGGAGGAAGAGACCCGCAGCACAGCGTTCTGTTTTTTTTTCTCGCAGCGTTGTGACATTAAACTCTCAAATTGTTTTTAGCCACTGTCCCCACTGTCTACCTCAGGGCGTACGGACACCGGGTACGCAGATGCTGTAGCTTCTACACTGACGACCACCTCCGCTATGGGCTCTTGTGTTTAGGGTGCCTGATTTACTTAATGATCAAGTTTATAACAACCTGGTTAGGGTAAATATGGACACCCCTGCTGGTTTTAAGTCTTGCAAAGGGCTGGGTTTGTTACATTTTAAATGTGCGAAGTATGATGTCAAAGATGGACTTTATCTGGATGCACGACACGAACACAGACATTCTTGTTTTATCAGAGACTGATGACAATTGACATTGATAATTACAAAATTTTTAGATGTGATAGACAGAGAAGGGGTGGCGATGTACACTACCGTTCAAAAGTTTGGTGTCACTTAGAAATGTCCTTGTTTTTGAAAGAAAAGCAATTTTTTTGTCCATTAAAATAACATAAAATTGATCAGAAATACAGTGTAGATATTAATGTTGTAAATGACTATTGTAGCTGGAAACTGATTTTTAATGGAATATCTACATAGGCGTATAGAGGCACAATATCAGCAACCATCACTCCTGTGTTCCAATGGCACGTTGTGTTAGCTAATCCAAGTTTATCATTTTAAAAGGCAACGATCTATCATAGTCCAAACACACCAAGACCGTTGTGAAGAGGGCACGACAAAACCTTTTCCCCCCCAGGAGACTGAAAAGATTTGGCATGGGTCCCCGGATCCTCAAAAGGTTATACAGCTGCACCATCGAGAGCATCCTGACCGGTTGCATCACTGCCTGGTATGGCAACTGCTCGGCATCTGACTGTAAGGCGCTACAGACGGTAGTGCGTACGGCCCAGTACATCACTGGGGCCAAGCTTCCTGCAATCCAGGACCTATATAATAGGCGGTGTCAGAGGAAAGCCCATAAAATTGTCAGAGACTCCAGTCTCAAGTCATAGACTGTTTTCTCTGCTACCGCACGGCAAGTGGTACCGGAGTACCGGAGATCTATGCATAGTCACTTCACCCATGCCTACATGTACAAATGCCCTCTAACCTGTACCCCCGCACACTGACTCGGTATCGGTACCCCCTGTATATAGCCTTGTTATTGTGCTACTTTTAAATATTTTTTACTTTAGTTTATTTCGTAAATATTTTCTTAACTCTTCTTGAACTGCACTGTTGTTTAAGGGCTTGTAAGTAAGCATTTCACAGTAATGTCTACACTTGTTGTATTTGGCGCATGTGACAAAGTTTGATTTGATTTGACAAGTTTGTCAAGAAATTAAGAGTTAAGTTGGGCTTCTTCTATAAGAATAGGGCCTTTCATTAAACAGTAGAAAACAGATCATTCAGTCTACATTAATTCCTGTTATAGAGCATGGTGATATTATATACGTGAATGCAGCTACCAGTGTTTTGAAGCCCTTGGACACAATTTATCAGTGCACTTTGTTTAATAACATCTGACAGTTTTGACAGTCACCACTGTATCTTTTAACATAAAGTTGATTGGACCTCGCTAAAAACACGTAGGTCACTTCATTATTCTGTTTTTGTTTATAAAGCCTTACTCAATAAACTACCAATTTACTTAACATCATTGTTGAAATATAGAAACTTGTATTACAACACTAGATCACAGGGTTGGTTAATGCTGGAGACTCCACGTGTATCCACAGAGTTGGGTAAATCTGCCTTTTCCTTCCAGGCCCGTCATGTGGACTGATCTCCAAGTAACGCTTCATTTGGATTGTGTTGTCTCTGGGTCAGTTTAGGAGAAAGGCTAGGGATTTTTATATTGATAAATGTGTTTGTTTTGTTTGATTGTGTATATAATATTTGCTATTTAATTTTGTGTTTTAAATTGTGTATAATTTTATTTTCTGCATTGTTCCCAGGGCACATTTGCAAATGAGACTTAGGTTTCAATGTGCTTTCCCTGGTTAAATAAAATATAAATAAAAAAGTTGACATTTTAAATGGTTAGGATTTAGCGTAGTGATGTCCCAAGGACCCCACATAGCACTAACCCTCAGTGAGCAGCGTCAAGAACTCTCTCATAGCTAGTTATCTGGCTGGCTAGCACTCATCATGGAAATGGGGGTGGCGAAACGTGAATTCAGACCAGTCCCTGACAAGTGACAATGAACCCATACATCAAAACGTAGTTACGGAACGCTATATTGTAACTGCTGTTTTTTTTGTGTGTCTGAAAACATTTGAATGACAGCTTGAGGAATACCCTCTGCAAAGAGCAAACAACCTTAACATTACCACAAAGTTGAACGTTCTTAGCACGGCACTTGTTTTACAGATTTGGGCATAGCATCCATTGTTTGTCACGACACCCATCCTACCAATATACTTCACACAACAGTATACAGTGAGGGGAAACAAGTATTTGATCCCCTGCTGATTTTGTACGTTGCCCACTGACAAAGAAATGATCAGTCTATAATTTTAATGGTAGGTTTATTTGAACAGTGAGAGACAGAATAACAACAAAAAAATCCAGAAAAACACGTGAAAAATGTTATAGATTGATTTGCATTTTAATGAGGGAAATAAGTATTTGACCCCTCTGCAAAACATGACTTAGTACTTGGTGGCAAAACCCTTGTTGGCAATCACAGAGGTCAGACGTTTCTTGTAGTTGGCCACAAGGTTTGCACACATCTCAGGAGAGATTTTGTCCTACTCTTTGCAGATCTTCTCCAAGTCATTAAGGTTTCGAGGCTGACGTTTGGCAACACGAACCTTCAGCTCCCTCCACAGATTTTCTATGGGATTAAGGTCTGGAGACTGGCTAGGCCACTCCAGGACCTTAATGTGCTTGTTCTTGAGCCACTCCTTTGTTGCCATGGCTGTGTGTTTTGGGTCATTGTCATGTTGGAATACCCATCCACGACCCATTTTCAATGCCCTGGCTGAGGGAAGGAGGTTCTCACCCAAGATTTGACGGTACATGGCCCCGTCCATTGTCCCTTTGATGCGGTGAAGTTGTCCTGTCCCCTTAGCAGAAAACCACCCCCAAAGCATAATGTTTCCACCTCCATGTTTGACGGTGGGGATGGTGTTCTTGGGGTCATAGGCAGCATTCCTCCTCCTCCAAACATGGCAAGTTGAGTTGATGCCAAAGAGCTCCATTTTGGTCTCATCTGACCACAACACTTTCACCCAGTTGTCCTCTGAATCATTCAGATGTTCATTGGCAAACTTCAGACGGACATATATATGTGCTTTTTTGAGCAGGGGGACCTTGCGGGCGCTGCAGGATTTCAGTCCTTCACGGTGTAGTGTGTTACCAATTGTTTTCTTGGTGACTATGGTCCCAGCTGCCTTGAGATCATTGACAAGATCCTCCCGTGTAGTTCTGGGCTGATTCCTCACCGTTCTCATGATCATTGCAACTCCATTAGGTGAGATCTTGCATGGAGCCCCAGGCCGAGGGAGATTGACAGTTCTTTTGTGTTTCTTCCATTTGCGAATAATCGCACCAACTGTTGTCACCTTCTCACCAAGCTGCTTGGCCATGGTCTTGTAGCCCATTCCAGCCTTGTGTAGGTCTACAATCTTGTCCCTGACATCCTTGGAGAGCTCTTTGGTCTTGGCCATGGTGGAGAGTTTGGAATCTGATTGATTGATTGCTTCTGTGGACAGGTGTCTTTTATACAGGTAACAAGCTGAGATTAGGAGCACTCCCTTTAAGAGTGTGCTCCTAATCTCAGCTCGTTACCTGTATAAAAGACACCTGGGAGCCAGAAATCTTTCTGATTGAGAGGGGGTCAAATANGGCCGAGGGAGATTGACAGTTCTTTTGTGTTTCTTCCATTTGCGAATAATCGCACCAACTGTTGTCACCTTCTCACCAAGCTGCTTGGCCATGGTCTTGTAGCCCATTCCAGCCTTGTGTAGGTCTACAATCTTGTCCCTGACATCCTTGGAGAGCTCTTTGGTCTTGGCCATGGTGGAGAGTTTGGAATCTGATTGATTGATTGCTTCTGTGGACAGGTGTCTTTTATACAGGTAACAAGCTGAGATTAGGAGCACTCCCTTTAAGAGTGTGCTCCTAATCTCAGCTCGTTACCTGTATAAAAGACACCTGGGAGCCAGAAATCTTTCTGATTGAGAGGGGGTCAAATACTTATTTCCCTCATTAAAATGAAAATAAATTTATAACATTTGTCACGTGTTTTTCTGGATATTTTTGTTGTTTTTCTGTATCTCACTGTTCAAATATACCTACCATTAAAATGATAGACTGATAATTTCTTTGTCAGTGGGGATCAAATACTTTTTTCCCCTCACTGTATGGCCAGTGTGCATTTTTGGCACTTTATTGAGCTGGCAAGCTTCTATCTACTCCGCACTCACCATAGCAGTAACAGTTAGTTCACTCTAGTTTCCGACTGGTGTAGTTGCGTTGGTGGATAGTGTCCAGACCACTGGTCCAAACTTGCAGTAGTGCAAAGGCAAGATTGCTCTCTTCAGGACAAATAATGAAATACAAATGTAGCAGCAGCTCCTGTGTTGTCAGACAGTTTTTCTACTCAAACTAGGCTCTGTATCTGTATAATTCCACTAAATTATGCAAATGTATCGGTCAAATACATTTCGCATCGACTGGTATTTTTGTCCAAAAGCTGGCTATTACCGGCTAACAAAAATGTACTTTTTCATCCAGCAGCCACTGTGGCAGGTAGATGTAAAATCGGATCTTTTACCAGTAAAAATATTTTTTCGACCATAATTACATAAAAAACGTACAGTATGACCATGCTTCGTAATGTTGCTATAACAACAAATGTATTAGTAAGACGTAATGTGATATATTGTTCATTTTAATTATATTTTTTGTGACCTGAGTCTGTTTGTGCGTGTGTGCACATGTGCTTGCATGTGTATATGTGTGCGCTTTCTCTGCTGTGGCCTGGAATGCATGCATATAACACAGTCAAGGTCTCAGTGGGATTCTGCTGTTCAGTGGGCAGCGGGTGGACGACGTCTCTGAAACACCAAGAGATGAATGTCTTTCGCCAGGTGACTTAGAATTGTTATTGAAATAGAATTGTGAAGCAGGGTATCATACAGGAGGAAGGGAATGGTAAAACCTCTTGCACTATACATTAAATAGGGTGCCACTAGGGATGCAAACTATGTACCAGACATTGGGATACAATGCTAATCCCCTTCCTGTTCTAGAAGGTAATCATGGGTTTTGCTGATGGTGATAGATACAGTTGGTGGTTGTCAGGCTCACTTTCTCCCCCTGCCCTTTTCACCTTGCATCAAAGCCAGGTAGATTACCCAGCCTCTCTAGTTTCCTTGCCCATGAAAAGGCTTGAAAAACAGTACATTTCATGCTTGCCAGCAGTGCTTGATTACACCAGTCAGTGGCCTTTGTAAAGCAAGTCGTCTTTCAAAAGCACCAAGCTTTGTGCTTGTAACTGTATTTACTGCTGTCAGCTAATAAACACGAAGCTGACCCTTACAAGGATAAACATCCCGAAAAGTAGTGTTCATTCACCAACGGTAACAAACAGTCAAGTACACATTTTAAGACAAAGGAACAATAAACACTAATCGCTCTACCAGCTTTGAACTCTTTAATCACCTCAAGGTATGTTAGCACAACAAGCGTCCAGCCAGGAAACTTAAATGGATGGACATGCTGACCGATGCTCGCTGGGTTCCTGGTGTGAGTGGCGGTAGCCAGGAGGAGGAAGGGGGAGATAAACAGGGAGGTAGCCAGGTTAGTGTGAGGAGAGGGGATGGAAAGAGGTGGAAGAGAG